>SNQJ01S0048069.1:56653-92372 GCA_010110895.2 Picea sitchensis
GCATACGTAGCTATTCAATCTGCCTCTCCCACTCCGGACAACCCACATTTATTGTCACCTAATGCCTACTCGATGCCTTCATGGTTGGATTCCCTATCGTCTGCAATCGATTACATTTCCCAAATTTTCCCTTCCGACGAATCTATAATGGAAATGCTTAGTATTGACGACGTGCCTTGGGATGATAACCATCATCGATCCTCTTTTCTTCTGCCTTTGGAAGAAATTCACCAAGACATACACTCTGTCTTCCCTCCTGATGTTACTAATGCTCCCCAATCTCCCATCCTCACACAAGATACTCTTTCTGAGGGGAATATGGGTAACATCTCTACTACGATCGTTATTGATATTTCGATCAAAGAAGGTGTTGTGGAAAACATTAACCTTGGTGCTAATTGCACACTTGAAGAAGTGGTCTCTTATACCGCTCTGTTTAAAGAATTCCGCGATGTCTTCACTTGGAGCTATGAGGAAATGCCAGGGATTGACCCTTCGATTGTCGTACACGAAATCAAGACTTACCCTGGTGCAAAACCTGTTTGACATAAACTCCGCCTGGTTCATCCCAAGAAAATCGCAGCTATAAAGGCGGAAGTTGAGAAGCTTCTAAAATCTGGCTTTATCTATCCTGTCCCTTTGACAGAATGGGTCTCCAACCTTGTTCCGGTGGCCAAAAAACAAGGAACCATCCGTGTTTGTGTTGACTATCGAGATCTCAATAAAGCCTGTCCAAAGGACAACTACCCTATGCCCTTCATCGACCAAATCATTGATAATTGCGCTGGGAGCGTAATCTTCTCTTTCATGGATGGCTTCTCCGGGTATAACCAGTTTGAAATCTTACCTGCTGATCAACATAAGACAACCTTTATCTGCCCATGGGGAACTTTCACCTATCGAAAGCTACCTTTTGGTCTCAAAAATTCTGGTGCTACTTTCCAGCGGGCCATGTCGTACACTTTCCACGATATCAAGCATATCGAAGAACCCTACCTCGACGACTTACCTGCCCACTCATCCAGTCGATCCGATCATGTTGATCATTTACGGGCTATTTTTCTTCGATGTCGGTTCTACCGTATCTTCTTGAACCCACATAAGTGTATTTTTGCTGTCGAATCTGGTCGACTCCTTGGTTTTATTGTCTCTAAAGATGGGATTAGGGTGGATCCTTTAAAGATTAAGGTTATTCTGGCCTTACCCCCACCTACCAATTTAACCCAACTCCAAAGTTTGCAAGGAAAAACAAACTTCCTTCGCCGTTTCATCTGTAACTACGCTGAGATAACTAAAGGATTCATGCAGTTGCTGTAGAAAAACACCCCTTTCATCTGGGACGACATCGCTCAATGGTCATTTGATGCTCTCAAGCATGCCTTGACCCACGCACCTTTGTTTCACCCTCCGGAGTATACAAAGGACTACATCCTTTACTTAGCTGCCTCCACTTCCACTATTGCAATGGTGTTGGTTCAGGAGGACCCCAATGGTGAAGAACATGTGATTTATTACCTGAGCAAGAGTCTATCTGGACCCGAACTCCGATATTCACATGTAGAGAAACTGGCTCTGGAAGCCGTCATCGCTGTCCAGAGATTCTGCCATTACATCTTACTATGCACCACCACGGTGATTGCGGACTCGAACCCCATGTACCACGTCTTGACACGTCAAGTGCTCGGGGGAAAATACTCTAAATGGATCGTCATTCTTCAGGAATTCGATCTTGAATTTACAAAGTCCAAATCCAAAAAGTCCCTGGTGTTTGCGGAGCTTATCTGCGATCTCCCTTGTGCTGATGAAGACATCGAACCTAGAGATTCTCTCCCCGATGAGACTCTTTTCCTCATCAACACCTCTGATCCTTGGTATGAAGACATCCTCCTTTACCTTCAAACCCAACGTTTTCAGCCTAACACTTCCCGTGAAGAGCATCGACGTATTCACCACCATTCTCGTCGTTACCTTATCGTCGACGACACCCTCTATCGCCGTGGTATTGATACTATCCTTCGACGATGTATGATTCATGCAGAGGCTGAACGCGTTCTGAACGATTGTCACCTTGGCGCTTGTGGCGGTCACCTTTCCAGGATGGCCACATCCCAAAAAATCCTACGTGCCGGCTATTTTTGGCCCTCGATTTTCAAAGATTGTATCGAGGCAGTCAAAAAGTGCCCACCCTGCCAAGTTTTTCACAACAAGGCATGCACCCACCCTACTATGCTACACCCCATTATTGCCATCGGCCCCTTCGCCAAGTGGGGTATCGATTTCATGCAATGTAAGCCTACCTCAGCCGACGGGCACGGTTATATAATCGTCGCCGTCGACTACTTTACCAAATGGGCTGAGGCTATGCCTACCTTTCTAAACAATGGTCATACCGCAACTCTGTTTCTTTTTAACCACATCATAACTCATTTTGGTGTACCATGCGCCATTGTCACTGATCACGGTGCACACTTTAAGAACCATATGATGAGTGAGTTGCATGTCCAATTGGGTTTTCGCCATGAAAAATCATCCCCATACTATCCTCAGGCCAACAGACAAGTTGAGGCCATCAACAAAGTCCTCAAAACCATGATTCAACGCATGGTAGGGGAAAACAAGACATCCTGGCATCTACAACTTTTCTCCGCTCTCTGGGCTTACCGTACTTCCGTGAAAACCGCAACTGGATTTACTCCTTTCCAGTTGGTGTATGACATCGAAGCCGTTTTACCAATCGAGTGTGAGATTCCATATATGGAACTTAAAGTAGAACTCCTGCCCCATACTTCTGCCGAAGAAGAATGTTTCTTATATCTATCCAAACTGAACGAAACACGTCGTGATGCTTCTCTCATTAACAAGGCACATCAGAAACGGATTAAAAATCAATACAACAAATCCGTCCATCCTCGGACTTTTGCAGAAGGAGACTTAGTCCTAGTCTATGACCAGGCTCATGAAAAATTGGGGACATGTAAGTTAGAACCTCTGTGGCATGGCCCTTACATTGTGAAACATGTTTTACACAGAGGCACCTACGAATTAGTCGATTATGATGGAATTTCCCTAGGAGAGCCCCAGAACGGGCTTTACCTTAAAAAGTACTATGCCTAGATCACCTAGCATGTGTACTTTGTACATTATTGTATTTTAGTTTGGTGTGTCTATTTCTTTCGCGTGCTCGAGTCTTTACCTTTGCCACTCATAACTGTGCCTTGTGTTTTCATGCATAGATGACATCTTCCTTTCCTATCTTTTTCGGGTTTGCGGATGACGCTAGTCGACATACCCGGAACATTGCATCARCAACATGGGTTATTTACCAATTTGACGAGGTGGTGAGTTCAGGAGGTATTTGCTTAGGAACAACGACTAATAACATGGCAGAATATCATGATGTCATCAGACTCTTGACCCAAGCCTCCTCCGTAGGTATCTCTTGTATCATTGTTAACCTAGACTCCCAATTCGTGGTCTATCAACTCAATTGTATCTACGCTATCCATAATCCTATCCTGCTACGTCTCCACCTACAAGTTCGTCATCTCGAACGAAT
Organism: Picea sitchensis; assembly: GCA_010110895.2. Taxonomy (NCBI): domain Eukaryota; kingdom Viridiplantae; phylum Streptophyta; class Pinopsida; order Pinales; family Pinaceae; genus Picea; species Picea sitchensis. The sequence goes on from SNQJ01S0048069.1 coordinate 60,210, forward strand.
GTTTGATTATATTGAATACAAACATATTCCACGAGAACTCAACAATGTGTCGGATTCGTTAGCTAATTACATTATGGATCGGTACCTAGCCCATATATAATATTTCATAAAGGAAAGCAAATTGTACATCACATGTAAATTAAAACACATCACATTAAAAGGCATTATCATGTACAAATCATTTGGGACTGTAAAAAGTCGGAACTGTATATATATATATATACATAGCGTGACTGAAATGTTTTGATTACATCAAAAAAGTATTTAGAAGAGAAAAATGTTGGGTCTTTACACCCATACAACATTGCCTGATAAGTCATACAAAAATAAAATCACCAGAGAGACTCTGATCTCTCTGCACTACATTGTGCTGAGAGTAACATATCACTACACGCATTACGCGTCTCAGTAGAGAATTGACATTCTCTGGCACTCCCACAGTGTGCCTTTGTAGATGTAAAGGCACTTCTCCCCTCCGTAAAGGAGGAATGCCCATCGTGAGGCCTTGAAGGTTTCTTTCAACCTCCCGGAGACCTATCACTGGTACCCCCGGATCTGCTACAACCGGGGCACCCCCACGACATCCTGGTATTGGTATCTCAGCTGGGCGCACTGCTCCCTTGTTTGCATGTTGAAAACAATACATCTTTTAAAACTCTTCTACATACCCCCAAAAAAAGTATATATACATCAAAAACTTAAAAAACAAAAACTAGACAAGGTGTTGCTCAGTCTCTTACCTGACGCATCCCAATCTTCCCCCGCGGGTAGAATCAAATCCATGCTCCCGCGAAAATCCACCTCATCATACATGAAGTATTCTATCCAGAGATACTACCGTCTCAACCAAGCGAAGAAATCACCGGTAAAACAAAACTCTGACTCTGCTACTAGCCTCGGAGACAGACTAGTCCACTTCTCCATCCGTGGTTCATCCACTAGTCACACTGCCAGTGCTATCTAAGGCTGCATCTGGGGGATGCGCTCTAAGAAAAATGAGACCAAGAAAGAGCCGTATCCGAACTGTTTCTACCCCATCCTACACCGCGAAACCTGTTCCTTCACATTCCGAAGGAACCCTGCACTCGAGTTAAACAGTGTTGGCTCCAAACACTGTACGCCATAAGCTACCTGCGATCTCGACGCCAGATGTATGCTAGTGCTTCCTGTCACACTCGTGATGGCAAACAAAATGGACCGGAGGGGTAACTCTCGGATATCTTTGATAGGGATTCTACCCCCCACCAGTCTTGCCCCTGGGACACAATGACGTGCTAGATACATGCCCACTTGCTTAGGAAGCACCCTCTGTCTGGAAAAGGATATGGGAACCCCTCTTTTCGAGAGGCCAATCAAGAAATATACGTCTTCCAATTCGATAGTTAGAAGCTGTGCTCCGATTCAGAACCCTTGCTTCGTGACATCCCACAAGCTGATCATGTGCTCAAGCAATAAAATCTCCTTCTTCATTTTTTGCAATTTGAAGAATTTCAATAAGCCACAAGCTCTTAACGCGGCCCGCGTGCGAGGACTCCGCAAGGCAACCAAGTCATCAATATCCTGCTCTCGTTCTTTCCACTCGATCATGGTCGCCGAAATCACCTACAAACAAAAAAACAAAGAATTTCATTATTCAATTTTTTGGCAATTTCGGCAATTTCCTAAACAATTTAAAAACATGAAATCTAATGCCCACATTGTGCAAAGAGACCACACCCTCTTTTATAATCATCACACCCTCTCTTTACCATTCGATAATAATCACACAACAATAAAACATTTTTTAATTAAGATGATGTTCATAATGGCTGCGTGGGTGTATTTTTTAAGTTTTCTATGACTTATTTGACAAAACGAACCATCCACTCAAGTGTCAAGGCGTTGGCATATTGGCTATCACTTTCTAAAACGTTTTTGCAAAAGGATGTCTTACTCCCATCATTTTTAATAGAGGTTGATTTGATCTTTTTTGGAGCGACTTAGGGCTTCATTTTTTAAATTAAATACTGCTATGAAAATGAATATCAAACCATGTAATTGAAAGAAGGGGAGATGAAGATCTACCTGGTCCAAACAACAAGAGAAACGGTCACCCTTAGCTCCGGTATCAAGCGAAACAAGATCCACCTCCAAAATGAGAATATCCACTGCTACAAATCCTTATGCAAAATGAAATGGTAAATGAAGTTTTTCCTTGTATTACTATTTATAAATTTTTATTTTTTATAAGGTATAGTTATTTATGGGTTTCTTTGGAAATATAATGGCTTCACTAAACCTTTGGATTGCAGTTTTGACATCACAGGTTTCCTAGCAGTTCTGATCATTTGTTTACCTTGTCACATCCACGAGCATAGTCTTAGTTCATTTTCAAGCTCGAAAATATGGGAATGCACTGGGTAGACTTTTATCTCTTTTTCGGACCCGCCTGGACACACGAAAAAGGAACCCCCTGGAGTCATCTTTTCAGACTTTCTAAATATGAAAATATTTTCGAGTGATCTTGCTTCCTTTCATGCTCGTTAAAAGGTTCGAAAGGGCGTCTATCGAGCTATAGTTTATCTCTTTTTCGGTCTCGCCAGACTACTGTACGAAAAAGGAACCGAGAGAGTTCTCTTTTAAGTGTTTTTCCAGACTCTATAATCATGAAAAACCTTCAAGTTTTCTGTCTTTGGACTCTCTAAAACACACATCGACAGGCCCATATGGGATTGAACCCTTACTTCTTCCAGTTCGTTAAACAAAGGAAGAGGAACTTACCGAAGGTGAGTTATATTGAGCATGTGTTATCCTCCTCGGGCTCATTAAATCAAAAAGAGGTACTCATCTATCTGGATGGGGGAAAATTTGAAAGAAGCAAGCCAAGCAGTCTCTTGAGAACATTACCAAGTAATTCTTAGAGTCGCCCTTGAACACAACACTTTGTCATTTTCATGCATTATAATCCGCTGAACCTCTGCACTGAGCCAGTCCTTTGAGTTTCTTTCACTCCTTTAGGTCACCTGACGTAAGTCACAACATCCACTGCATCATCAAGTTTTGGTCCATGTCATGTTTCTGCTGTTGTGCCTCAGTGTTCAAGGGAAGTATCCACCTCTAGAGTCAGCCATCCCAAATATCTTGTCTCAAAACCCATGCCAGTCCATGTTCATTTGATCTACCAATTACATCTCTATGTCCGTTTCGTGTCGTTGATGGGGGATACATCAAGGCCCTCCTTCGACGAGCTTATTCTTGTCGACCTCAACACATTATCCAGGAATTAGGCTTAGAAACCAGTTAGTACTTTGGGACCTGCATGCCTTAATGGCAGGCCTCCTCACATTCGACAATAGGTTTACATCATTGACCTCTGATCAGATGATTCCACGGATGTTCGACTCCAGCTCATCCATTCACATTAGTTGGAATGTACTAGGGTACCTTGGGAATCATTGACATTAATGGTGATCTCCCTCGCACTTGTTAACGGTTTACACCATTGACCGGTAATCAAGTGGTTTCTGCAATGTTCGACATCAGGACATCTATTCACATGGTTAGATTCGTACCACATCGGGATCGGTAAGAAGACCCTGGGTTGAGTGATCACTTTGATATATGCTTTACCCAAGTTGCGAAGGAGTTTCTCTTGGACAAATGATACATATGTTGTTACATAGATCCACTTTGTATTGGTCATGGCTATGTCTTGTCATCTCGTAGATCCACTGTGTATTTTTCGTGGCTACGATCAGTCCACGTCATCAAAGTATAGATCCACATTGTATCTTCGGTGGCTATACCTTTTCATCAATACAATTATGGATCCGCAGTGTATTTTATGGCGGCCATATCTTGAAAGTCTTGATCACCCAAGCATAGGTATGCCTGCCTTGGGTTTTGAAACATATCATAATATTTGTTGTATGTTTGTGTGCAGCTTCCGCCAGGTTCTTCGAGTCTATACCCTTGCTTGAAAGTCTACAAAGCATTTCAGTTATCAGTTCTCATCTTATAACTTCATGCTTTGGGGGGGCAATCTGTTACACATCAATATTACTCGATTTGATAAGTGTCGCAAGTGTCGCGTGTTCCTCACAACTGTCGCAAGTGTCGCATGTTGTTCACGAGTGTCGCAAATGTCAAACAAATCTATTTCCACAATGATGACACTAAAGAGACACTGAGAATACCTAAAACACCTGATTTGGAGGAAGGAGAATGGCTAACTGAAGTCATGAATCTCTTACCACCTGAAATGAGCTCTCAAACTAAGGTTTTAAGGGAGAGCGCTCCCCTACATCAGCCATAGGAGTGCTGGCGCTCCCCTACAAGGTGCTAGGGAGCATTATAGCACCAAATCACCCCTCTGAAGGAGTGCTACACATATTTGAAGCGTTAGAGATCCCCTTGAGCCTACTAGGGGGCGTTATAGTGCCCTGATGCCCCTTTTGAGGGAGCGCTGTCTAATCTGGGCAGTAGTTGATCTGTTGAGGATAATAAGGGGAAGATATTTCAAGTTTGGAAGGCAGTTGCATTCGAATTCCTGGTTCAATCATGATCTTAGGAGAATATCCCTGATCTAAGGAGGGAATTCCTCAACCTACCCTAAAGATAACTCAAGAGGTTAAGCCTCTCTAAACTTATATAAACAGGCTCTATGATGGTGGAAAGGGGGAAGAATTGCAAGCATGAAACCTATGATCTCATAGGAAACACACGGTGAATTTGAGGAGAGTAATCAGTAAAGATGCTATCATCCAGGTCGTGGATCTTTTGAGCAAGGTTTAGACAAAGGGGACTTGACAAAGCTGTCGCATTCACATGCACGATTGTAAGCTACTGCTGTCATTGTTCTCATTAATATGACACGCATGGCATGTTTCTTTCTAGTTCGTGTCTGATCTTACATGAACTTATCTCTGATAGATAGATCTGTTTTCAAGCTAATATCAATAGAGTAGGAAGTGGTCGTACTATTGTTTGTCTACAGGGCTCATCGAGGAGCGAAAGATTGGAGCTCAACTCGGAGCGTGCAGGGACAAACGTCGGTAAAAAGGTACTTTTGTTCTCCTTCCTCCTCATGCATTAGTTTGTATAGATATGAAAGGAAGTCAGTGTCCATGTTAAGCGTCTTCTATCTTAAGAGTTAAGAGTCTAGCTCTCAAGAGGAGATCTACCTGTCCGCAGGGATATTTTCCTTCAACACCCAACCGCGCCATTCATGCAACAACAGTGATAGTGAAGTAAATTCCATAACAAACAATAGCTTGGGGCTCAACCAAACAAAGCAAGAACAATGCCACTGTCGGCAGTTGAATTGAAACCTGGAGGATCGAATCATAAAAATGACCGAGATGAAAATGGGTGACAACAACTAATACCCAAACTAGTGGTAAAAACCCGCACAATAAAACTCATAGCTTGTTACACATTGTCATCATTTTCCACAGAGAACCAGAATAAAAAACCAAGTTGGCCGACATTTTTTAAAAACCAATAACCAATGCACATTCTTTACATAGCAATAAAATCCATTCCTTTCTTTTAAAACGCCAATATTCTAGAGTATTCATAGAGAAAACCATCAGCACAACACTGATACATAGTCAAAACTCAAGAAAAACAAAGAACTCATGCAATCTTGAGTGAAAAAATCGATTCATAATACAGAGGGACCATCATGGATGGAAACTAAAGGAGCCATACCTAGAAAAATCACTTCGAGGGAAGAGCTGGACTATGTTTTTCCTTTCAAAACTAGAAATTGCAGATCTTCCACAACCACCAAAGCCGAAAAACCAAATGCAAATATGGCTAGGGTGATGGGCTTGAGGGTGGTTTGAAGTGACATGCAGTAAATGCACATCGCTTACTCCCTTAGCCATATTCAATTCAACGTTGTTGGCCCTTGACCTATTTTGGGACTTCGACAGCCTGTCGAAGGAGGAGCATAAGACGAAGCAGAGATTGTGGGATCTTGGCCCCTTTTTGGGGTTTGGGATTATGTAATGGGTATGGGATGTCGGCCCATGGGTTTACCCATGTTTAGGTCTATTTTGTAAAGTATAAATAGATGTCTAGGCAATGTCAGGAGGGGCATCTATGTGATGTTAGGCCAATGTGCTAAGTGCTAGTGATCGATCTATGTGATCAAAGGATTGTAAGTGCTCTGTGCATACTATGTGAAGCTTGCAGAGGTGACTACAAGAGATCAATAGGAGGATTTGTGTTGAACCTAACTCAGGGAAGGAGGATCTAGTGAAGTGCGCAGATCTCTTGTCATATGTGGAGTAGGGTTTTTGAGACTCTGTGCATGTAACTGATTAACAAAAGATAATAGAAGAGAAGAAGAGTTGGTGGACGTAGCCCCAGGGGGCAGGGAGGTGAACCACATATATGCTTTGTTGCTCTACTTTGTGTGATGTGTTGGTGTGTTTATGTGTAACTTGCTATGATATAGATGAATGTTGGATAGAACTGATGTTGCTTTGTGCTTATAAAGGGAATGAATGTTAGATCTGCCTTATTTCTCTGTTAAGTGTTAGAATCATAGATCTGTGTCCCAGCTAAGGTTGCATACATCTGAGTCCTACAATCACCCCTGCCTCTACCTCAGGTGAGACTTCATCTGCTTCACAGGTGTTGCCGAAAGGGCCGATAGTTAGGGTTTTGTTGGTGCGTTGTTGTAGCGTTGAACCCTGGGTCTGCCCCTGTGGCAACAAATGGTTCTGTTGTCAGGGCCTGAAACTGTGATTGCTGGGAACTGAGAAAGAAGAAGCTTTTTTCAAAGATCTAACATGAAATTGTGAAATCTCTGTGTGTAGATCTGTCACTTTAGTGCGCAGTACTCTACTTAGTTTGTGAAGCTTTGTGCTAAAGAAAAGAAGTCCGATCTGAAGAAAAGAGGTAATATCTGAATGCTTTATGCTCTGATAAAGGTAAGAATAATGAAAAGTTTTAGATCTGGAAGTTTTGTGTTCTATAGAAGTAATATTAGTGGAAATTTTTGTTTCTAAAGTATGGATCTAGGCATGTTTGATAAGATTTGTCCTAGCTTGAAAACTAGGGCACTGATAGACGAAAGAAGATGTGATATAAGTAGATATGATAAGAATAGTGAAAATATGTTATACCTATGTGTAGAAAGAATGTTTGGACTAACAAATGGATGCAAGATCCTAGAAAGAATGTTTTGCAGGTTAACTACTATGATCCTAGTGCGCATTACAGGAAAGGATGGGGATCATATAAGAGAAAGAGAGGATTAACCCTTTGTTACAATTGCAGAAGACCGAGACATCTAGCTAAGGAATGCCCTGGTAGAAAGCCTAGTTGCCTCTATTGCGAAGCTATGGACCATGAAGTTTTGGATTTCCCTATAATGATTGCTCAGCTTGAAAGGATGAATACGAGACAAGAAGACCATGAGCAAAGTCAAGCAACTGAGATTATGGCAGAACCCAAGAAAGAATTAGAGAATTATTGCTACAAATAAAAGAAACCCTGAATGATCACTGACATATAAATTTATCAGAGGTCTTCAAAGAAAAAGAATGCATTTAAGCAAGAATAAGAGACTTCGACATTGACTGTGTTCTGGATGAAGAAACACAGGTGAATATCATGACAGAAAGAACTTGGAAAAATTTAGGGGAGCCTTCTATGATTCCTTCATTAGGAGGAATAGGACTATTCAGAGGAAAGATGATAAACCTATGTGGAAAGATTACCCATATATCTATGAGTGCCAAGGGAACTTCGACAGAGGAAGAATTTGAAGTTGTTAAATTTATTGAGGACAATGCTCCATTTACTATGTTGCTCGAAAAACCTTGGATTGAAAGAGATCATGCCAGAAGGGAAGAAAAATAAGTCTTAGAACAAAAGAAGCAAGAGTTAAAATATTTCATGACTAGGAGGATCACACACTTGATTGAAGAACATGAGAACCGAGCGAAGCTATTTAAAACCAAAGATTGGAATGTCGAAGCTGGAAGAACATTAGAAGACCCACAGAAGATTGTAGTACCTATTCTAGATACATATGAAGTATTAGCCCTGATTTCTAGGAGAGAATCTCAATAGCGTGAAGTTACTATGCCAAAAGAAGATAAGAATCAGAATGGAAAAAGGAATTCTAAGATGAAGCTCACCGGAAAGATGGCTAGAAAACTAGGTAAGAAGAGAGCTAATATTGAAAAGTTACAGAAGGTTCCCGAGGGACCTGCACAGAAGGAAAATTTACAAAATTGGAGCTTCGCCGGAATACCAGAACAACGTCACATGGCGAAGCAATATAGCCATTAGAGACAGTATAACCTTCCGACTGACGCCCCAAATAGAAAGAAAGGCATTAATGGTTAGACAACTTGCCACCATACCATTGGGACTGCGTCGTAACGGACATAACTGAGTGAATGAAGGCTTCTTACCCATTGCAAGAGATCCGTTAGCAAGTATCTATTTATCTCGTCGTGCCATGCACCGAGAACACTTTTTTCTAACCGTGAATTTGAGCCTGCAGATTAGTTGATTTTCACATAGTGATCATCACGCTTTTGTCATCTATCCCACTGCATTGAAAGATTACTCTTCAAACCCGAGCGTGTATGTTGAATGAGCGCAGTAGAGAAAATTGTCGAGGAAGTTCTCATCGACCTCATGACCGAAAGAGCAATGTCGATGTCTACAGGTATACAAATGTCATAGACGAGAGGACTGCAAGCCTCTCCGTCGACTGCTCGTGGAGCTGGATCATCCCAACTGTCAACATAAAAGCAAGCTAAACACATAGATGACCTAGCCAATGTGATGTTGATCCCATCTATATTACCCGACTATATCCTACCTTTAGCTTGCATGGTAAGTCATGATAGTTTACCCAAAGATTTCGAGTACACCATGGTCACTGTGTACCTCCCGAAGGGGATACACACAGTTCGTGCACAACATGATAAGATCATAGCATTGAAGTTCAGTGACTTCAACCTCGGAGATCACAAAAAATACAACATGCTCGCCCCATACAAATACCTAACCAGGACAAAGGGAAAGAACTCAAATATCATCCCTCAGTCGTGGATGATGAACCTCGCACAGTCCACCTTGTTAAATGTCATGAAAATACCACACTTCCGAAGACACTAGGAAGTCAATGCATGTGCCAAGATGCTACTGTCATGTTACCATGACAGCTATTTATGGCTAGACCGTTGTATTACAGTCGATTCAACACTGATCCATAGGATCACAGGGTTGAGTATGCAAGGACCTAACCCATAGGAGTTCTACCCAGGGAATGCCACAGATCATGCGCTAGCACAGAAGATTAAGGACACATATGACGATGTCGAGAAGGGGACACAAGGCTACAAGTTAGCCTCCATCTAGAATGGCGTAGTGCGCCTAGCATGCCAGTTAATAGCTGGAAAGCCGGTACGCAAGAATCGACCCACACAGGTCACGGGATTTGTCGTCCACCTCGCGGGGAAGTGTGTAGAAGGCTTACAGATGAACTGGGTGAAGTACCTAGTCAACCAGCTTGAACTAGACTGCTACGAAGTGCATGATTAGGACTACAAGTTTCATTTCAGCTGGCTCCTGATCCTCATCTCCTTTGTTGCCTGGGAAATTTTGAAAGGTGCGACCTTCTTGGATATCGAACCATTTGAGCCGCTTGCCGCGAAGTTCACTACCCTTTGGTATTCGAGTGATATGAACAAACAATGGCAGTTGAATTCTATTTTTCATACCTATTACCTCCAGCTAAAGAGAGCCATCAAATTTGAGCCTCGCATGACTCCGAACACCTTACAGAGGTTTCAAACCCTGATGAAGTTCAATGCAGATCGACATTTCATTTACATTATAGCATGAGCCGATGAACACAAGGAACAACTCCAGTCATACTATAAAATTAGAGAAGAGGACCTAGAGGAGATCACTAAGGACTGATCCACATATCTCCTTATCCCCACCGACCCTGCAGAGATGTCTGATCCTAAACTGGACAACTCGGAGACCACTCACAAAGAATAGGACACACCTGGAACCAGCATAAGACAAAAGATTGAAGAGGTCCAAGATTTAAGCAATGCCTCAGGGAAGACTGCTTCCATATCACCTGAGTGAGGAGGTGATGGCGATGTAGAAGAGATGAAGGACAAAGAAGCTGAACAAAAGAAAGGTGAAGTAACACTACCTAGAGATGAGGTTGACCCCTTGAAGAAGAGGAAGATTTCTTCCCCAAAACCGTCTTCCCGGAAGAAATCAAGAGCCACCGTGACCAAGATGTAGACTACACTTACTCCTGATGACTTTGACTTCATCATAACAGATCTAAACGATGCTTCACTGGAAATCATAGAGAACAAGGAGTGAAGTAGGAGGAAATGTATGATAGAATTGAGGTCGAGCTCTGAGGGGTACAACAGGCTCTTCAGTCCAGTCGCGTAATCTCCACTACGCCCCTACCATTGGGAGAACAAGAATTGGGAGATGAGCCAGCCCAACTCCGTTGCCTAGCAGATGCAACTGAACCTCACCTTCGATGAGCACAAGAGGAAACAGAGCAGGCCACCCAGGATTTGACGCAAGTATAAGGAGTACTTGTAGAACAATGTCAAGTTGCAGAGTAGGAGAATATTGCTCTCCAGACAAAGTTTGACGAGGAGAAAGCGCAAATGCAGCAAGAAAAGGAACAGTTTCTCGCAGGGCAACTCGAGGTAAAAGAAGCAGTCAACAAAGCACTCTTCTCTGTGACAGGCTTAGAGACACAAGAAGAAGACCGGGTTGAGCATCAAGTAGAGCAGCTTGCGGAAGCCATCCAACAACTACAACAAAGAATAACAGATTTAGAGCTCTGCACAGTGCCCAACACTCTGCAGGATGTCAGAGATCAAAGAGAAGTGACTGCTCGGAGCACAGTTGAGAGAATAAAAGATTTTTCCATGGAATGCAAGCAAATCAGTGACCGCAGTGCCCAGACTTATGAGAAACTAACTAAGAATGTAGAACCAAAGGCATTGGAGTCGTAGCTCCAGGAGGCGAAGCAGCAAGCAGAGACAATACATGCACAGTTGAAGTCCTTGTCAGTTGTGGAAAGAATGAAACAATCCCAGGAGCAGCACACTTCCCAGAAGTAGGTTCACACCGTTCAAAGAAAATTCATGGAAGTGACTCAAAGACTCCAACCTATACAGGATGAGGCTTACCAACTATTCACAGAGATTGAAGGATGAGGAGTAGAACTGGAGCAAGTTGTTGCTACAACAGAACAATGCCTAGAAAGACCCGTGAACGAGACAATCATCCAAGAGTTTTCTAAACAGGAGGTCGTGGCACAACAACAAATTGAAGCATCTTGAGCTAAGCTCAAGGCTTTCTAAGTAGAACTGTCCAGATCAAAGTGACTCGGAACGAGTCACATGTGAGTGTTGGGGGCCTGTTGGCCCTTGACCAAGTTTTTGGAGATCCTTGGTCAAGTTTGATATATTTTGGGACTTCGAGAGCAGAGCGCAAGATGAAGCAGATATCGTGGGATCTCGGCCCCTTTTTGGGGTTTGGGATGTTGGCCCATGGGTTTACCCATGTTTAGGCCTATTTTGTAAAGTATAAATAGATGTCTAGGTAATGTAAGGAGGGACATCTATGTGATGTTAGGCCAATGTGCTAAGTGCTAGTGATCGATCTACACGGTCGAAGGATTGTAAGTGCTCTGTGCATACTGTGTGAAGCTTGTAGAGATGACTGCAAGATATCGAGAGGATTCTTTGTGCTGAACCTAACTCGGGGAAGGAGGATCTAGCAAAGTGCGCAGATCTCCTGTCCTATGCGGAGTAGGGTTTTTGAGGCTCTATGCATGTAACTGATTAACAAAAGATAATAGAAGAGAAGAAGAGTTGGTGGATGTAGCCCTAGGGGGGGTGAACCATGTATATGCTATGTTGCTCTGCTTTGTGCGATGTGTTGGTGTGTTTATGTGTAACTTGCTATGATATAGATGAATGTTGGATGTTGCTTTGTGCTTATAAAAGAGAATCAATGTTAGATCTGGCCTATTGCTATTGTAAGTGTTAGAATCACAGATCTGTGTCTCAGCTAAGGTTGCATACATCTGAGTCCTGCAACCACCCTTGCCTCTACCTCGGGTGAGACTTCATCTGCTTCGCAGGTGTTTCCGAAAGGGATGGTAGTTAGGGTTTTGTTGGTGCACTATTGTAGCATTGAACCCTGGGTCTTCCCCTGTGCCAACAAACATACTAGCCAACCCATTACCATAACATCAACCATTAATTCAAACACATTACCATTGCATATATTCAATGCCATATCCATTGTATAGTGTGGCACCCTAAGTCGTGTTAAAACATTTAACAACAAACATTTGTATAACGTTACCATACATGCCTCACAACAATCCTTTAATCAAGTGTTTAAGTATAGCAATAAGGTTATACACCCTCTTTTGTGCCAATCCATATACCTTAAGGTTTATATATAATCTCTTTTGCAATAAACTTAGCACTTATCCATATATTTTTTTCCTTTTTGTTTTGTTCAAGCTCTCGTACCATCATATTATCCTTTTTCATAAAATCATGTATAAAATAATTAGTCAATGTTTAATGCATAACATAACACTTGTAAAACAAAATAATCCTTATATCCATAGCACTGCCCTGTATTGCGAGTGATCATCATCAACATTTAGCAATAATACATCAACCAACCATGTTTTCAAAACGAATGAAACCAAGACTTGCATCATCAACTGTAGAAGTCTGTGTAGGCATCATTATAACATCAACAAACATGTAAGCCTAACACATCCATCATAGCGCCACTAGTCTACAAGGGGTCCCACCTACTAGTTAATTATTATTATCATAAATAAATAATAGAGCTTAGAAATCATTTGCGAGCAGTATTCATCGTTGCGATTTTAAGTGTCAACACATTGAAACTATGGAGAAGAGGACAATGGCATCAATGCCATGAGTATCATAGTGGACTATGTAAAAGACCACTTGATACCCTATATCTCTCATCTTGACTCATCTAAGAAGATGTATGATGCCCTAACTAACCTCTTCTTAGTCAGAAACATTGGACATGTAATGAGTTTGAAGAATGAGCTCCGTGACATTAAAATGAATAATGATGACATCATAACATCATACTTGGTAAGAATCTCTCAGTTAAGATATCAACTACAAGTTATTGAAGAAATCATTTCCGAAAAGGAACTGGTAAATATAATACTCAATGGCCTTCCCAAGACATGGGATGCATTTGCCGCAAACATGAACACAAGAAAGTAGTATCCCACATTTGAAGAATTTTGGACTTTATGTGCACAAGAAGAATCAAGGATTAGCGCAAAATATAAATTCTATAGGAAAGCTGATGATCAAGCCTACACAACAAAGTTCAAGAAATTCAGGAATAAGAAGAAGTTTGACTCAAGGAAGAAACTAAATCAAGAGAAGGATATGTCAAAAATACAATGCTTCAGCTATCGAGAATATGGTCACTACAAGAATCATTGTCCAGAGTTAAAGAAAAGGAAGGAAACACATGAAGCAACAGTTGCCGAAGAAAAGGAACCCTAAAAGAAAGTCAAACAAGATGAAGCAGATTTCTTCTTCTAGTCAAGGTAGAATTATTCTTCCATAGCATAGTCAAGCTGAAATCATAATCAAACTTGAAGATAACCAGGAGGAGTCAAAATAGAAGGATGTCAACAATCAAGAGGAAATTAGAAAAAGACTCGTGACACCTTGCAGAAGGAAATAAGGATGCAAACGAAAGTGTGCTCTATCTTAGATGGAGGGAGTTGATTACATAATTCCAAAAGAAGAGCATGCATTCATACATGAAGAAAGGATTAGGAGGGAGATAATCCTAAATATGATCCATTAAGGATTATGAAATATCTATCCATGTGCCCATTGAAAGTAGCAGCCATGATAAGAAACACGTGTCCAATTTGACTCTAGAAGAAGTCTTCTTCGAAAAAAGCCTTAAAGTATCCTTGGTTGTCCATCTACATCCATGATCCTATGATGAAAGTAAGAAGTTGGAATCCTCAGGGCATATAGAAGACCCCATGGACCCAAGAGATAATGAGAGACACGAGGAAGAACATGAAGATTCCAAGAAAGAAAGAAAAGTAAGACCAACCAGTTATTATACCGAGAATCATAAGACTACCAACTTGGTTTGAACCCACTAAGAAGAAATCAAGTAGAAGAAATGGAAGTTATGATAAAGAACACTGTATGTAAGAAAATGTGAAAAGGACTTATGAATGGAAGCATTGCAAGATTCAAATATTCTTCCAGAAGGAGGGAGAATACTATGACAACAACTTGCTCTAGTAAACTAGATGTACCTCTTATAGTATCCATGGATTGGAATTTACATGTAAAAGAATGTTCTTCCCAATAAAGCAAGTAAGAAAAAAGATTATACCAAAAAGAGACTCATGTATGCAGATATAAGAATACCTTGTATGGATTCAAACAAGCTGATGCAGAGTATGTCATATACAACATAAGCGTGGTGAAAAACTTTCTATGACAGAGATAGTGTATCGAAATAGTTACTCTAAAGTCTAGGATGATGGATTGCTAATCCATGGCAAACTCTCATGATGACTGAAGAAGTGATACTTAGATATGTTTGAGCCTTTCCACGATGTTATGAGCTAGCAGGAAACAAAAGTGTTGAATTCGACCATGATATATTGTAATGATCAGAGCTATATGAAGCCTTCAGAGGAAACCAATGTTCCATGACATATCGAAGAACAATGAGATTAAGAATTATATTCTCCATGATGAAGTGCAGAAAAGAGAAGTGGTTATCCAATATATCTCCATAGATGAGAAGATAACATATATTTTGGTAAATCCTTTGCCCAAGATGCAAAGTTTATGTACTCAAGAAACAAGTTGGGGCTCGTGGAGACAAATTCCTTATTGAAAAAGGAAGAGATTATTCTCAGGTTGGGAGGGAGCACTTATATGTTATTGATTTATGGACAATATTTTTTCTAGTTGAAAAATGTTCCAGGATGAGTAGTTCCTTTCCAATTTGGAAAGTGGTTTGAGATTTCTGACGGACATGCATTTTCGAGTTCGAAAAATGGTCTAGATCGAACAATCATTTTCGTAATGAAAATGGTCTGATAGATTGTTGATGCACCATAGACAACGATTCCCCTTGTGGCCAGTGTGGGAGAATGGTCTAGGAAAAACATTCTTATTGGTAGTCACTCTGAGTAGTGGCAAAGTATAATGGTCCGCCTCGTCAGGCAGTCATTCTTTCGAAGTTCACAGTTGTGAGAAGTTTCAAAGAATGGTCCATTTTGGAGGTTGGTGCAGGGCAATCATTTCCATTAGGAAATGGTCTGGATAGTCATTCTCTAGGGAAAACTCATTCTATCCAGGTTACAATATGATTAGTGCTGGAGGAAT
Organism: Picea sitchensis; assembly: GCA_010110895.2. Taxonomy (NCBI): domain Eukaryota; kingdom Viridiplantae; phylum Streptophyta; class Pinopsida; order Pinales; family Pinaceae; genus Picea; species Picea sitchensis. The sequence goes on from SNQJ01S0048069.1 coordinate 75,677, forward strand.
GGCCCAATTAGGTGAATGGTCCAGGTTCAACAATCAGGGACATACATTCCCTAGGGAAGAATCATTCTATTCAGGTTGCACTATGATTAGTGCCGGAGGAATGGCCCAGTTAGGTGAATGGTCCAGGCTCATAAATCATGGACAATTATTCTTCTATGCTTGAGAAGAATAGTCTAGATAGCCCATGGCTGATGTTTTACCTCTTGAGGGCAGATGCTCTTCCAGATCTCACAAATGTGAGTGGAAGAATGGCCCAGATGACTCATTTTGTATCATGATATTGTTATGCAGGTTGATATTAGATGATTTTATTACCATGGAGATTGTATGTCTCTGGACAATAGTTGTATGCCACTGTGGTGGATGTGTTCCACTTGTTGTGACTATGTGTCACTGGTGAAATAGTCGTGTGCTACTTGGTGTGGTTGTGTACCATTGGATAGTAGTTGTGTACTACTATGGATAGACATAGTTGTGTTCTATTGAATGGAATTGTTCAGATTGCCATAAAGACTATCAATAGTGTTGGAAATGATTACCAGCTAGATGGATAGTTAGTGTGCTGGTGGACAGATATTCTCTAGGCGGAAAATGGTCTAGGAGAATTATTCTTCTAGGACGCATGCTCGCATTAGAAGAATAGTCCTTGTAGCTCATGGCATGGCTTCCAACATTTGTTGGAACAATTATTCTTCTAGAACATATGTCCAGATTAAAAGAATAGTTCTTGTATAACTCTATGGAGTGAATGACTTATTCAACATCATGCCTGATTAATCAGATGGAGTATAGATTTGAGAGATGATTCATTTGATGCTATCAAATGATACTGATAGTGATGATGGTGCTCGTGATTTGGTCATGAGATAAGATGTGTGGCTATGATGATGCTACGAGTTGAATGGTATGTTTGTGCTCAAGACCATTGTTTTCAATACCTCCTTAGCTAAGTGGGAGTGTTGATATTATGGTAGTTGCGGGATCTATTAACCTCCACATGTAACCCTTAAAATAATAGAATATTCCGGAAAGAAAGAATAAACTCTAAAGCTTTGGACATAACCCTAGAAGACAAGTTGGCTAAATAAAATAGTTAATATTGAGTCTTTAGCCTCCAGAAAGAGAAGTCGACCCAGACAACTAAGAAAGAGCAGTATAAATACAAGATGCTACAGCTCATTTGTACACACATAGCTCGCAACTATAGGAATTCAGTAAGTGCGCAAGTTTGGAGAGTAGCTGCAGTTGCAACTACTGCAACTAGTATTTTTCGGTTTTAGGCTGGGACTTTCTCTTGGTTATGGTTTGGAATTTCAACTTGGTACGCTAGCTCTGGAGAGTGGTACACTACCTTGATTAGCTTTTAGACCTAGGGTTTTCTTCCAGAGTTATTATCTTTGTCAAGGTTAAGGTGCTCGGGGGTGGCTTCGGCCTATGGTTGGGTGACAATATTGCTATATTATCTATGGTTAAATGAGCACACCTATTATTTCTAGCACCATCCCCAAGGAAGGCATAGCTATCCTTAGAATACAAGTGACTCAAAGCACGACCACCAACAAATACATTGCGGATCCATGATAATATTGACTAAGGGGAAGGCCACCAAAGATACAATGTGGATCCATCCCTCTATGACCCGACTTGATCGTAGCGACAAAATAATACACAATGGAGCTACGATGTGATAAGAACATAGCCACAAACCAATACAAAGTGGATCTATGTTAAAACATATATATCAATCAAATGATCTCCATCACAACCTGGGTAAAGTGTATATGTAGATGAATACTCAACCCATGGTCTTCGTCTCGATCCTCTAACAATACAATTATGCCCATGTGAATAGATGATTTGATGCCGAACATGGCAGAAACCACTTGATTACCGGTCATTGAGGTATACCGTTAACAAGTACGAGAGAAATAACCATTGATGTCAATGATTCTCAAGGTACTTTAAGTATAATCCAATGAATGTGAATAATGAGATGAAGTCGAACATTCATGGAATCAATCGGTCAGGGGTCACTAATGTATACCCACTTTTGAATGTGAGGAGCCCTGCCATTGAGGCATGCAGGTCCTAAGGTACTGATGTGTTCCTATGTCTATTTTCCGGATAATTTGTTGTAGTTGACTTGAAAAGACTCGTCAAAGGAGGGCATTGATGTACCCCCCATCAATCGAGACAAAACTTGTCACATGAAAGTGATAAAAAATGGATTGAGAAGGGTACGAGAAATTGTAATATTGTGGATGGCTGACTTTGAGGAGAAGACTTCCATTGAACATTGAGGCACGACATAAGACTTGGCAGCATAGACTCATAATGGACCAAAACATAATGCGACAAGTGTTGGGGCATTCTTTGGATGGGCCAAAGGAGTATAAAGACTCATAGGATTGGTTCAGTGCATAGGCATATGGATTATCCAAGTGTATGGTGAGGTGAAAAAAATTGTCGTGTTCAAGGGTGACCATAAGAGCTGCCTTAAAAGATCTCAAAAAACTCGACCCACTTCCTTCAATTTTTCCCTCATCCAGATAGATGAGTACCTCTTTTTTGTTTAATGAGCTCGAGGAGGGTAACACTACTCGATATAATGCACCTTTAGTAACCTTCTCTTCCTTTATTTGACGAACTGGAAGAAATAAGGGTTTGTTCCCATATAGGGCCTTCAATGTGTAGTTTTATGAGTCCAAAGAAGGAGAACTTGGTTGTTTTTAATGTTTAGGGAGTTTGAAAATAACTTAAAGAAAACTCTAGGGTTTTCCTTTTTTGTAATTTTAGTCTTTGAGGTCTGAAAAAGTATAAAATAATATGACAGAGAACTCTTCTAGCCGAGATTTGACTACAACGTTCCTTTTTCATAGTTAGTTTGTTGGGACCGAGAAAGGGTTAATCTACCGCCCAACATACGACTCTTCATATTTTAACGAGCTCGAAGTACGACGAAGTTTTCTCAATAGAGTTATGAGGTCATCAAAAGATTTTTCTTTGTATATACTTGCGTAAAAAAATCATTCTGGAAAAAAAAACGTCAGCAATTCCTTTTAAAATTGATGATAATTGGAAAAACTCAAAAAATAAACCTTACTAATGTAAAAAGGGGTTAAATGAGTTTAATTTAGAAATGATAAAAAGTCAAATTAGGGTAAAAACCAATTCATTTTCACCTTTCACTTTGCAATTTTCCCTTTTCTCTTGAGTTTTCCCCCTTTTGGAGTGATTCTTTTGTCGTCGATTGCGGGAGCTACGAGCGATAATTTTCAGTTTTGTCAGGACCAGGTTAGTAGTCTGATCCTCCCCATCATTTTGCATGCTTTATTTTTCAATTTTAGTGCTCATTTCATGAGTTTTGTCTCTTTAGGAAGACCCATAACGTCGAACTAGATCGACTCTCCCCTAGGTAACGGGGGGGTGCGCGAGTTCAGATTTCAGTGCTCTGGTGTCCCCTTTGAGGGCACGCTAGAGCTTTGGTTAAGTCTTCAAGGGCGCACAGGGAAAAATATATTTTATTTTTTTTAGTTTTTTTCCTATGAAAAAGCAATTTCCCTCTTTGATAATTTGGATAATGTGTTTTCTTGTTGGTTTGCAGGTTTTCATTGGCCAAAATGATCGAATGGAAAGAAAGAGAGAATGAGTTTTATGATATGGCTGCTTTGCAAGACCGTCAAGCAAGGGAAACTCTTCAGAACTACAGATTGTTGAAATATTTCAAGCTACAAAACATGCAGAAGGAAGTCCTTTTGCTTGAGCATTTGATTGGACTGTAGGACAATGATGAGCAAGCATTTTGAGTGGGATATCATATGCTTGAGATTGATATCGAGGATGTGTACTTACTGGCGGGGATCTCGAGGAGGGGAGCACCCATCATTTTATTAGGACACTAGTCCACGCCATTGCTAACAAATGGATATGTTGCTCAGTATTGTGTGTCAGGTTCGCAAGAAGAAGGGGGAAGAATTGTTATTAAAGACATGAGGGATATTCCTCTTTTATCTATCCTTTTTACCACCACTAAAATGGAAGGAATCACCAAACCCCATATTGCTTCCAAATCGCAGATATCATAGATTGTTCAATGTATTGAACCCAAGATCTTTAATTGGTGTGCATGGTTTCTGAGAAATGTCAAAGAGAAAATTTATAAATGCAGAATGGGTAGGCAGAAGTAATTCGGATATGGATATTTCCTGGTGTCATTCTTTTTGGAGCGAGTACCACAGATGTATCCACAGGTTGCATTGATAGTGCACCCTGCATCCGAGCCCCAGATGGAGAGATGGATGAGCCTCTCACCTCGGTTGGGGAATGAGCCCTCAACCTTTCGTTTTATTGTTGACTTCTTCGCATGGTGGAGAAGGAATATCATGGTGATAGAGAATTACCCTTATGCCAGGGTTGATTTTAAGGGCAATTCAAACTTAGTGCTCCCTGAAGGGGAATAGTGGGATGCGTCAGGTAAAACATAAAAGATAATGACCTTGCAACAATGTTATATATATATATATGTATTTTTTTGGTTGTACAATGAGGGATCTAAATCATTTGTTTTCATCATGCAGACAAATGTATGTCACATCCAGCAGGGAAGTCAACATTCAGACGTTGTGGTGATGTTCAGGTAACAATAGAGGTCGGTGTCGGAGTAGGAGGACTCTGTGAGGTAGAGAGGATCCTTTGTGGGTTGACCATGGGTGTTCCCTCTATGAGGATACATGATGTACCTTTTCACCTTCAGAGGCACACAGGCGGAGTTTCGGAAGGCCTCAGTCACTTGCTGCGACGTGGGGTTAGAGCGGTTATGTGCTATCTTGAGAACAATGTAGTGCATGAGGACGAGTAGAGTCTCCTAGTCATAGTAGTATTTATGATGATGTTATGGGCATAATGGCCCACATTTTTGCCCTTCTATGTACTTTTTTGGATGATGTATTTTGACACACTTTTGCTACTTTATATATAGACATATATATATATGAGTTTTCCCATGGAAACTTATGTTTTTAAATGATGTGATGTTTTTAATGTTTATATATGTGTATTGTGCCAATCCAACATATAATTTGCTAACGAATATGTAATCATATCAGGTTCTCTCGATATATGTCTATATTCTATGAAGTCAAAAGATCTCTCAGACGACAAACTCTTAGATAGAGATGTAGAAAAACAAGATTACGAATAGTATAAACACGATTAAGTTGATGGACCACAAGTTGAGAATCAAGGTTGATAATCAATTGAGATATACTTAAAGAAGAAGCTTAAGTTAAAAGTTCAATTACAACATGATATTATGCAACATTATTGGTTGCAGATCCGAGGCAAATTCCTCTTGAGCTCACTAACTCTCCAAAATGGTAGATGATCCAAGTCGCAAAAGCTAGGTTCTGGGTATTTTGACTAGCACCATCCGCAAATCTAAAATAGATAGGAAAGGATGTTGACATCTGCGCATTCAAGCACAAAGCAAAGTATAAGTAGCTAAATATGGGGAAAAACTCATGCACACAAAAGTAAAGACACACAAAACTCAAAACATATGGTACAATAATGTACAAAGCACACATGCGAGATATTTTATGCATAGTACTTTTTCAGGTAAAGCCCATTTCAGGGCTCACTGAGAGATAATCCATCGTAATCCACTAACTCGTAGGCACCTATCTGTAGCACATGCTTCACTATGTATGTCCCATGCCACATAGGTTCTAACTTACCTGCACCAAGTTTGTCATGATCTTGGTCATAGACCAAGACCAGATCTCCTTCTGTGAAAGCGCGAGGTTGAACCGACTTATCATATTGAGTCTTGATGCATTTTTGAAATGTCTCGTTAATGAGAGTTGCATCATGATGGGTTTCATCCAACTTCTTTAGATATAAAAATCGTTCTTCTTCGACAAAAGTGTAGGGTAAGAGCTCTACGATTAGTTTCAAGGATGAAATCTCACATTCAATATACAACATCGCTTCTGACCCATATACCAATTGGAGCTCTACGATTAGTAGGCCAACCATGGTGATGAGCAGGAGGATGCTGGACAATCTATTGCCAACCATCATTGGCAGGCGGTTCTGATTGCATAGACACATGAGGGGGAACACATATACTGGAAAATTTTTGGTGTGGCTGGAAGGGAGGTCTCTCAAGTCAGGGATGGAGGATCCCATGGACAACTAGGTTGAATAACCCAGCTTGAAAGAGTTGATTTAATTCCCGTGGATCAACATCAAAAAGTATTGAAAACCATGGCTTCCTATGGCCCCTCTACCAATTTCCTCTGCCATTACTGCCTCTACTAAAGAAACTCATCCCGAGGCAATATTCCACACATGCTATAAAAAAACTCTTAACAATCCATGCATCAATACTCTACCTAAATAAAATCAAAAGGTTGGATCTATCATTCACCACATAAGCACATGAAATCCATACATCAATATCTTAAAACTTCAACAATCAATTGTCATTTGAACAGGGAGTGGTAGGGATATTGGGAAGACGAGGGGTTTATACTGTGCAAAAAATGGTAGCATGGATGGGAAATGACCAACGAATACTGTTCAAGCAAATGCATAAGTAACATAGACTGTATCCATATCCAACTTTCAAACACCAGTCACGAGCTTAGTTTTTTCTCTTTTGTTATTAATCCCTTCTCTTTTCAAAATTGATTTAAATCTTATAATAATAGAACAAGGAATGCTTTAATGTATTTGGGAGGATGAGGGGCATATAATGTGCGAAAAATGGTATAATGAAATGGAAAAAATGATTATTGTTCTATTATATACAATAGTATAAAAAAATACCATCACCATCAATAAAAGAATTGCCAAAACTTTCCTCTGTTTCATAATTTAAATCCCAAACACAGTTTTTTCAAACCCCAAGAAAGTTCCAAGACTGTCCATTGTATAACTTCTATTTCCTTTATTCACAATTTTTTTATAATAGACTGTTTACAGAATCATTCCAACAACTAAAACCAGACCATATCAAGTGTGCAATGGAACACAACATAAGCCAAAAACTCTTCAATATACGACATTGGTATCACAACCTTCCATATTTGTTGTGTAAATAGAGTCGGTTCACAACCTAGTGCACCTAGTGTTATTAACATCATACAACTCTTAAAATTGACAAACCCCCATGGATATATAACAAATGAGACGCAAATAACCAACGTTCCCAATGTTGGGTTAACTACTGATAACATACATCAAGATCATAGTTTGAAATTGCTACACATCAATAAAACAACTGAGGTTCAGGCGAATGAAAAGGTGAACCCTTTAAGGGGTTTGTAAGAAAAAACATTTTAACCATATCTTGTCACAACATACTTTCCACATACCTATCCACATACCTCTCATGGTGGCCGCAAGGAAAATATGCTCATATATCTATAACAATTGACAGGTAGTATGAAGGAGCTACAAATATTCCATGACTGGGTAATGGTATTAAGAAAACAACTAATATTTTTCTTCATAGAGAGAAGAAACCCTCAAATTTTAATGATCAGAGATGAGTGCAACCCACAAAATATTTTCCATAATATTTTCCAATAGTTCTAGCAACAGAGCAACACACATTCTGGGTGCAATACCATCACATAATCCAAACATAAAGGAATTTTGAACCATTAATCAACTTGAAAAACTTAAATGCCAACATGGAGAATCTCCATTAAAATGAAATTGCACAGTCGATACCCACATACATTCATTTCACTTCGGAAAACAAACACAACCCGTAAGCAATTCTAAGAGCCAACATCAAGATTTTATTCTGAGCAGAGCTTTATTTCATGAATGGAGAGGCAAGATCCATCATACCTGTATGCAAAATGCCAGGAAAACAATGAGCATGACTATTTTTTCCAAGGCTGAGCAAAACAGAGGCAACGCCAACCAAAACAACCAACCCAAATGCGAACCAAGTGAAGGTGGCGACCTCGAGGTAGGGTTAGAGCGACGTGCAATAATTGCACGTCATTTGTTACATTAACTCCATCAACCACAACCAAGTACGAGTGCACCAACACATAGTCCACTATGTGTGCCACATAACAAAACAAATCGAATTTTCTACCTTCCATTAACTCATATGCATAGTTTAACACTTAGCACCAAATGCATCCAATGCCCCACATTCCTCGCTAGGGGAAAATTTCCGCCCCATAAAACTTAATCAATGTCCATGATAACAAAAGAATATCATAAGTGCGATATACCATAACCATATATATCCTATGCTTGGAGTTTGAATTAATAAGTAAAATGTATGTGTAGCGAGAATAAACCAAGATGCTCATCAAGACAACATTTTTCCCTTTCAAAATTAAATTAAATCGCCAATACACGATCATTCATTTTATTTCACATGGAGGCAGTTTCAAAATTTTAAACTAGAGAATCATATTTGTGATGTAACCATGAGCACAATCAAATAAGAGTGTCCTTCATCACTATTCACATAACGGGGTCCCACCTATTTAGTATATTATTAAACATATATATTTAATAAGGCATTGCAACCCATTTGCAGGCAGGGATCCATGTTGCATTTTTGGGCGTCAACAAATTGGCGACTCCATAGGGAAATCTGTTCTCAACAGATTTAGAACTCAGGTTGTTTTGGTTTCGTAGATCAATAGAAATATATGATTGAAAAACAACTGAAAAGAATAGTATGCAATAGGGGAAAAAATATGGTTTAAGGGAAATAATGAGACGAGACTTTGGGAATAACTTATGGAAAGTGATACATATGAAGGGAGTTGGTCATGTATGCATAAAAATCAAAAAATTCATAGCAGATAATGTTTCTTAAAGTTTCAAGGAGAATGCTTCTGATATGATCTTAAATCTCATGATGGAGGGAAGAAAGGGATAACAGAAACAAGGAAGAAGACAAAACCAACTATACTACAACAATATTGAAAGAAAAAAGCTATTTCAATGATGTCGAAATGGAAGGCATCATGACAGTTGTGTGTGACTTATTTTTCATCGATCAACAATACTTACAGAATGCCATTGTTATGGAAAAATTGATCCAAGCCTTATTTCTAATAATTATGAAAAACAAAACAACAGAAACTAAAAACTCAACAACCCAAAATAAGAAGAAAACAATAAGGCAAAAAAACTATATACAACAATCATGTTTTCTTAAGCGTTAATGATCAAGTTGGTTTCACATAATGTTTTAAGTGGGAACCATTAGCACTGTAAGAGAACAATCGATCTTCCAAATCTTTTAGAAGGTATGAGTTTGTGCCCAGGATACAAACGATTTTGAAAGGACCTAGCCATAATTTTTGGAACTTAGAATGTCTTCCTCTTTCATCATGGGTTGAGTCCCATAGTAGGAATTTGTCATCAATATTGAACTCATCAACCTTTTCTTATTTGTTTAAATACTTTTTCACAGTTTGTTGCCTTCTTTTTATGTTTTCCAATGCAAAATTCCTTTGTTCCTCCAGGGATAACAATGCATTTATCCTTTGGGGAACATTGGAAGAATTTAATTCTTCAATATGTAACATTAGCCCTAAGGAGGAAAGCTCTAGCTCAGTAGGTAGAATAGCCTCTTGGCCATATACGAACTTAAATGAAGTAAATCCTGTACTTTATTTGGTGGTTGTGCGATTTTCCTAGAGAGCATAAGTGAGAAGTGTGTGCCACTGGCAAGGTTTATCTTCTATGATCCTCTTTATGATCCTGACCAAATTCTTGTTAGTGGACTATGCTTGCCCATTTCCTTGAGGGTAATAAGATGATGAAGTGAAATGTTTGACCCCTAACTTAGCCAAAAACTGAGTCAATTTTGCAGAAATGAAGGCTGGGCCATTGTCCATAATGATCTCTAATGAGATACTGAATCTAGAAAAGATGTTAGATTATAGGAAAGAAATTACCTACTCATCTTGTGTGTGTCTAAGAGGGACAACCTCGGTCCACTTAGTAAAGTAATAAGTGGCTGTCAAAATAAATATATTCCCCGCAAAAGACAGAGGATTGATAGGACCAATAAAGTCTAGGCCCCATTTAGAAAAATGGAAATCCAGAAGGACAGGTTTTAAAGGCATGGAAAAAAGGCGTTCTTTCCCTACAAAGTTTTGGCATTTATCACATGATATTGTAAATTTATATGAATCATGAAATATCGAGGGCAAAGGATAACCATTTATTATTATCTTAAAAGCAATAGCCTTAGAAAAAAAATGGCCACCGATGTGGATGATAGAAGCTGATGATCCATGAGTTTCGTGTAACAATTTCTATGCTTGATCATCATTTACACATTGAAGAAACAAACCATTGGCATACCTCCTAAACAAAGAGTCTCCTAAAATGATATACCTAGAATATTCGAGGTGAAGTCTCCTTCTCTGGTGAGGATCTAAGATATCTGGCCACTTTTGATGCTGCAAATAATACACCGTATTTTAATACCAATGATGCTCAACTATAGAAATATTTTTATTTTCAATATAGAATAGTGGTAAAAGAGGAGTATCCTGATCATCAAGTTCTTCACTTGGTTCAGGGTGCTAAGATAAGTGAAGGGCTAAGTCTCATCCCTTGATCGTCTTTGAATTCATGATCGTCAAATCATGCTCTTGCATTTTTGCAATCCAGTGTGCAAGTTTTCCTGAAAGATAAGTCTGTGAAAGCAAAAACTTAACAAAAGGCAAAGGGACTTTTACCTACGTATGTTTGCCTAAAATAAAATGGAAATCGTTTTCTATAGCCTTAATAAGAGAAAAATAACGTGTCTCAATACAAGAGTATTTTATTTCATCATCTGATAAACTCCGGCTCATGTAAGCTACATGTTTCTCAATGTTTTGGTTATCACTTTGTAAGAGGATAATGAAAATTGCTTCCTCGATGGCATTGGTATATATAATAAAGTCTTTCTCAAAATCTGGTTTCGCTAGAGCTGGTGTAGAGATGATTTCTTTCTTAATCCTAAGGAAAACATTCTCAACGTCATTTGTCCAAGAAAAAGAGTGATCTTTCTTCAAAATATTATGGATTGGTTTAAACCATGACAACAAAATCTGGAACAAACCTACAAACAAAATTAATAATGCCCATGAAAGCTTGAACTTCTTTCTTGGATGTGGGGGCAGGGAGGTTTAGAATGGAAACAATCCTCTTAGGATATATGCTTATCCCTGAATCAGAAACGATATGGCCGAGGAGCTTACCCTTAGTGACATCGAAAATATATTTGGAAGGATTTCAAGAAATGCCAAATTTTCTGCAATGCATGAGAACTTTTCTAAGATGACCAAAATGATCCAACCGGTTTTTTGAATACACAATCAAATCATCAAGATAAACTTGGATAATAATAACAAGTAGATCGTCAAAATATATCTGCATATCTCTTTGAAAAGTGGCACCTACATTAGACAAGCCAAAAGGCATGTGTTCATAAGCAAATGCGCCCCAGGGTGTGGTGAATCTGGTTTTATACCTATCAATCCTTTTTACCTTGATTTGATTATACCCAGAAAAACTATCAAGTAAGGACATCATTTGTGACCCTGCAACCCGTTGTAAAATCATTTCCATATTAGGGAGAGAAAAATGGTCTTTGACACTCGCTCTATTCAATGCATGGAAATCAACACATAATTTGATATGGCTAGTAGTTTTCTGAACAGGGACCAGATTTGAAACCCACTCGGAATACTTAACTGGAAAGATTATATTAGCTTTCAACATTTTTTCCAATTCTTTCCTAATAGTGGCTTCGAGCGCAAGGTTAATAGGTCTTTGTTTTTTCCTAACTGGTTTTACCCCTTCCTTGATAGGAATGGCATGTTGTATGCGAGTAGGATCAAAACCACGAAGATCCTTTCATGACCATGCAAAAACATCTTGAAATTCACGGAGTAGTTATGTGAATTTCACCTTTTCTTCAAGCCTTTAAGGAATTCGTCATCTTCAATAGATATGATTTCTTTGGGCTTAAATGGTTCATTTTGTATGAAATCACAAATTCCTTCATCACTCGGGAAAACCTGCCATGATTCTAGTTTATCAGGGATATGAGGAAGATATAGAGATTGAAATGTACAATCATGTATTTGAGGAAAAAGTTGTCGGGTAGGGGACGTTGCAAACACAAATAACCTATCAACCATTTAATTGAGTTCCCTCTTAACATGAGTGATGTTAAATGATAACGGATTTGAAATGAGCATCCAAACAACTTGAGTATAACGCCTAAGCAACTTATTGCTTGGTGAATAAATCTTACTACAAGATTCACAACAAGTTCAGAATCACCAAAAACTGTAAGGTGGCCACAACCAAGGTTATATGAATTTTCGATGCCTAACAGTACGGCCTCAAACTCAATGACATTGTTTGTGCAAGAAAATTGTAACCTATAAGAAAAATTGTGGATTTTACCTATAGGAGAATATAGAATGATGTCGACTCCATTACCTTCATTTGAACACAAGCCGTTGAAATGCATGTGCCACATGCCATCATCTAAATCAACTGGTTCAAGCATAGTGTCACCCTCATCAACAAATATAGAGTACACTCCCAAATATTCTTCAAGACAATTTACATTAGGTTGGGGAACACTCTCTATATACGGTGAAATTCTTCCTTCCCTAAGGATGTTACATGTCAAAATTCCTCACTTCGATAATGCCATATTATCATTGTCACAAGTGTCACACTTTTGTCACAAGTGTCATAAATGTCACATTTTCATTCTGCATATGTCACATTGTGAACGACACCATGGAAACACTTGATACATTCTCTAGAACATGTTGGAAGGGGAAACCACATCATTTGACATACTAAGAAAAATGTGTTGCCTTGAGAAATGGTCATCTTAACGAACTTTTGGAAGATCAGTGCTCCCTTGCTCATACGCAGGGAGCGCTAGTGCTTCCTATGCATCTAGAAGGGAGTGTTGTAGTGCTCTATTGCCAGTTTTGAGGGAGCGTCGATTGGTTGAGAGAATCATGGGAATAAATCCCCCTTATCTCTAAAGACAACTAGAGATGATCCGAGTTGGTTTGGCTCAAATCCAAGCTTTAGGCTGCATCTAAGGGAGATGCCACAACTGATGGAGTCATATCCTCAAGTTATTCCAAATATAACTAAGGTGGTTGAGCCTCTCAAAGCCTATAAAATGAGACATTCTCATGGTGAAGGGGAGGAGAATAATCAACAAAAAGTATTGTCATTCTGATCATGGATCTTTTGAGCAAGGGGTTGGACAAGGAGGACTTGGAGAGGTTGTTGCAACTACATCTACAGATTGTAAGTTCCTTGTAGTGTTCTCATTAATATATGCTTGTCCTATTTCGTTCAAGTTTGTGTGTTGTTGCATATACTTGCCTATTATTGATAAATTTAGTTTAAACTAATCTTGGTAGAGTAGGAAGTCTGTGTTGTCTTCACTGTCTATTGGATTGCAGATATCATTAAAGAGCTTGGAGATCAAGTTCAACCTAGATTAAGCGAGGATAAGCTTCAAAAAAAGGTACATCATACTTTCTTCCCCTTTTCCCTCTGACTAAATTAGCTACATTTAAAGGAATGTTGGTGTCCAATGTTACCATCTTTCTGTCTTGGTAGTAGGGGTCTAGAATCTAAGAGGATATTCACATGTCTGCAGGGGAATTTTCCTACTACAGAAATTGGGGACTCCACTAGGGATCAAAGCTTTCAATTTTGTTTTCTTTCCTTGGTTTTGTATTTGCTTTTTTCTCATTTCATATCATGTTTGCTGTATTTTCTCTTCTATACATCTGTTGTCATCACTGAAGTTGTCTCACAGAGATTGTTGATCAAAATTCCCGAGTTTTTCATTTTCTGGGTTGTTCCCATTTTTTCTCAGAAACTTGTGTCTTCTCCAGTTACATTTAGAGCGTTGATTTCCTGATCGACGCTCCCCTATCATGTTTTAGGGAGAATTGTAGCGATCCAGTGCTGTTATAGCTAGAGCGCCAATTTTTCCTCATTTTGAAAAATTGTTGACTACCTTTGTACTGGGTGTGATTTTTGGGGATTTCCTTTTAGCTCAGAACTTGTTTTATCAATTTATGTCTTCTATCAGACCTACAACTTGCTTCTTTTAATATTTTTTGGTCTTTGATTGGATTTTGTTGTACTTCCTTGTCACGAAATCACCCTTTTTCTTCAGATTTTGGGTTCATTTTGATACTTTTTTATTCATTTGATCGATTAAAGATTGTTCTAAGGAAATTCAAGGATCTCTTTACTGTCTTAATTGGTATGTGATCTTCATATATTTCTACCAATTTCTTCAGTGTGTTTTGTTGTTTTTTGCGTTCTTTTTGGAAACTTTAGTTTGTTTTTGCCTCTTGTTGACAGTTGTGAGAGTGCCTTTGTTTGTGCGATTCTTGCTTCCCATTGTCTAAAGCTGCAATAGTGAAATTATTTTTATTATTGACATAAGAAGCATTAAACCAAATCAATGCACATTCATAAATAAACAAAAGGATACTTTTTACAATTGGTTTTTGGATACCGGAAAATATTTTTTTATAATTTAGCACTGAAATGGACTCTTGTTGAAAACAAATTGCATGAAATTTTTGCATTCTTGTGTTTGGTAGTGAAAGAAAGAAAAATATTTTCCTTCCCGTAAATAGAATTTCATTGAAATAAACATTTGCTTATCATTCTTTTACTTATTTGGGATTTGAGTCGCAACATCATTAATGTCACTCTCATTCACCTCTGTGTAAAGAACAACCACTAAAATCAATGCTAATTAAAATTTGATCTAGAAACTTTTTGTTTTTAGATTCTTCCACCAACATTAGACTAGGACTAGTGCTTTGGATTAGGCTATGAGAATAACTCTCCAAATCATTCAAGACAAACCTAGCATCTTGCGATAGGGAGAGTAAATCCAATTTTCATATAAGCATACCTCGGATCCCCCTCTCACACAAGGGTTACGCACGAGGTTGCGTTCGGGAGAGAAACAAATATTATCCCTATGAGGCTTAACCATTCCTAGTAGTAAGATCATATTTTGGGGGTTCTTCTTGAGGTGCAACTATCTTCATTTGGTATCGGTGCTTCGTGAATTCCGAATCCATTCAGGGTCCTATGGAGTTCTACCGGTCCACTTGTCCTCAGTTCTCTTGAAGGGTTTCAGACTTGTTATCCTGCCCATACGTTCAGACTGGACTGTTGACTGTACCCGCCCAGAGGATGACTGGGAGTTGGTGTCCTTAGTAGCCATAATATTTAGGGTCCTCACACAAGGTGATGGTGAAAGGAAGTCTTCGCTGTAACTAGAACAATCATTAGTCAAACTCACTCAGTCTCCTTGGAGGGTAAATCCACGATTATCGTGTGGAAGCTTGAACCAAGGTGTAAGTTCGTTAAGTAGGTCGCCAACGTAATTGATCCACCAGCTCATATCCTATCCCCTTCTCAATTTTATCACGCGATGTTGGATTTCATCACTAACTAGTACGATCATTGAGAGAAGGTATTGTTTGCTTGTTGGTTCTTCTAGCTTTTTAGCAAGTGATGTTTATTTACTTAATCAGTTTTCAATATTGAGACTGTAGACGATAAAAGTCTTCATAGATCACGTAGGATGCAAGGGTTGCCTCCAGAAGGATACAAACCCTTACCTCCTAATTCACCTAAAGATGTTTACCGTGAAGAGGTAGAAAATCATTCTGATGCTGGGAGTGCTGCTACTCCCTTGTTAGAAAATCCTGAAAGCACCTTGTTTACAGTTGAAGATCCCATTCCTCCGATTAACCCTATGGCACAAGTTCCTATAGAGCCACTCCTTCTTCGTTTGGACTCGTTAGGTAAGGTCATAGAAGAAGAGTGTCCTTGTCTTCCATCGAGGCCTGTTGGCATAGGGGAAGACCTAGGGTTCAACGCTACAACAACGCACCAAAAAAACCCTAACTACCGACCCTTTTGGAAACACCTACGAAGCATATGAAGTCTCACCCTAGGTAGAGGCAGGAGTGGTTGCAGGACTCCAGTGTCTACAACCTTAGCTGGGACACAAATATGTGATTATAATATTCTATCAAAGAAGTTGCATCTAATGCACTGCTCAGGTTTTATACTTCTTCAATCTTCTTCCTTCTGCTGGTTCCAGGTGTGTCGTGTTCTTTGTGAGTGGCCTCTGAGCTTCCAATTAGTTCGAGATTAGACATTTCCACAGGGTCATCATGGATAAGGAGGTCTTCTGACCAGTCCGTAGTTATCTCATCGAGGTCCTCCTCTGTGAGCTTATATTATGACTGAATCTCTTCTTTATGCTCGTCTACGCACGCAGTGATATAAATGAAGTGTCGATATGAACGGAACTTCATGAGAGGTCTGAACTAGTGCAGGGTGTTTGGCATCATGTGAGGGACAACCCCAATAGCCCTCTTCAACTAGATATAGTACTTGTGGAATACTGCGTTCGACTGCCACTATTTTCCCATATCACTCGAGTACCAGAGTGTGGTGAACTTCGCAGCGAGCGGTTCAAAGAACTCAATGTCCAGGAAGGTCACACCTTCTGGAATATCCCAAGCAATAAACGCTATGAGGATCAGGAGCCAGCTAAAGTGGAACTCATAGCCCTAATCCCGAGCTTCGCGATAATCCAATTCTA
>SNQJ01S0048069.1:92382-117505 GCA_010110895.2 Picea sitchensis
CTTGTACTTGAACATTTAAGTGGGGTAAAAGGAGGTTTCCCCCTCGAAGAGGCTTATTATCTGAAATTATCTCTTTTTCAAGGCGTTGAGTACTTTTCCTGAGGTTTTTATATGCTATATTGATGTTTGGTTCTTAACACAAAGATTCCACCACTACATCCTGTTACACACTACCATGGTCATTGCAGACTCAAACCCCATGTACCATATCTTAACACGTCAAGTCCTTGGGGGAAAATATTCCAAATGGATTGTCATTCTTCAAGAATTCGATCTCGAGTTTGCAAAATCAAAAGCTAAAAAATTGTTGGTTTTTGCGTGATCTTCCCTATACTGATGAGGATACTGAGCCTAGTGATTATCTTCCTGATGAATCTCTGTTCCTCATTAGCATGTCAGACCCTTGGTATGGATATATTCTTCTCTATCTCCAAACCCAATGTTTCCATCTCGATATTTCACGTGATGAACGTCATCGTATCCACCATTATTATAAACGCTACCTTATCATCGGTGGCACATTGTATCGCCATGGTATTGATACTGTCCTATGGTGTTGTTTAACTCATGATGAGGATAAACACATTTTGAATGGCTGTCACCTTGGATCTTGTGACAGTCATCTTTCTAGGATGGCTACAGTCAATAAAATCTTACATGCCAGTGATTTTTGGCCCTCTATCGTCAAACATTTTATCGAGGCTGTCAAATGATGCCCACCCTGTCAAGTTTTTCAGAAAAAGGAACGTACCCACCCTTCTCCACTGCATCCCATTGTTTCCATTGGTCCCTTTGCAAAATGGGGCATTGATTTTATGCAATGTAAGCCTACCTCAGCCGGGGGGCACGGTTATATCATCGTTGCCTTTGATTATTTCACTAAATGGGTTGAGGTTATGCCTACATTTCTTAACGATGGCCGTACTGCAACACTCTTTGTTTTTAACCACATCATCACTCGCTTGGGTGTCCCACAAGCCATTGTCATTGATCATGGCTCGCATTTCCAGAACGATATGATGAGTAAGTTTCACGTCAAGTTAGGTTTTGTCCATGAAAACTCACCCCCCTACTATCCTCAAGCAAACAGAAAAGTTGAAGATATCAACAAAGTCCTAAATACCATGCTCCAACACATGGTGGGGACAAAAAAAAACTCTTGGCATCTACAACTTTTCTCCGCGCTTAGGGCCTATCGCACTTCAGTGAAAACTACAATTGGATTCAATCCATTTCAGTTGGTATATGACATAGAAGCGGTGTTACCAATCGAGTGTGAGATACCTTCATTGAAACTCACTGTGGAACTCCTGCCTCATACTTTTGCCGAAGAGGAACGATTGTTGTATTTAACCAAGTTGGATGAAACACATTGTGATGTTGCTCTCATTAACGAGACATATCAAAAACAAATGAAGAGTCAATATGACAAATTTGTTCAACCTCATGGTTTTGCAAAAGGAGACTTGGTCCTAGTTTATGACCAAGCTCACGATAAGTTGGGGACATGAAATTTAGAACCTCTGTGGAATGGACCTTATATCATTAAACATGTATTACATAGAGGCACCTACAAGTTAGTCAATTATGATGGTATATCTCTCGGTGAGCCCCGAATTGTGATTTACCTCAAGAAGTACTATGCATAGAACATTTGACATGTGTGCTTTGTAAACTATTGTACTATATACTTTTGATTTGGTGTGTCTTTTCTCTTGTGTGCACAAGTTTTGTATTAGCTGCTTATACTTTGTGCTATGATTTCATGCGTAGATGACATCTCCCTTTCCCATCTTTATTGGGTTCGCGGATGGCGCTAGTCGACACACCCATAACATTTCTTCTGCAACTTGGGTCATTTACCACTCTAGTGAGTTGGTGAGTTCAGGAGGAATTTTCACGGGATCAACAACCAATAATATGGAAGAATATCATGCCATCATTGGACTCTTAACTGAAGCTTCCTCTCTAGGTATAACTCATTTGATTATTAATCTAGACTCTCAACTCGTGGTCTATCAACTTAATTGAAATTACACCGTTCACAACCCTGTATTACTATGTCTCTACCTAAGAGTTCATCGTCTCGAAAGATCATTTGAATTTATAAAATACAAACATTTACTGAGAGAACTCAATACAACATCGAATTCGTTAGCTAATTACATATTGGATCGATATCTTGTGCATAGATAAAACATTTGTAAAAAAAACATGGATCACATGTATACAAAAATATCACATAAGATAAAATACGAAATCAATAGGCACCACAAAACTAGGATATATATATATATATATATATATATATATAGATGCATAATAACAAAAGTTTGTTTTAAAATACATTCTCAAAAGGTCATGATAAAGCAAAAAGTTTGGGCCTTCATGCCCATGACATCATCATAAAAGACTACAAAATCTGCCGAGTATCCCAATCATCCTCCTGTATCACATTGTGCTCTATGGAGCACACTACTGCATGATTCACTCGATGAAGTAAGTGGTTAAGATTCTTGGGAACTCCAACTGTGTGTCTCTACAAACAAAGAGGCACATCTCACCTCTTGAGAGGTGGGACACCCATGGTCAAACCTCAGAGGTTCCTCTCAACCTCTAGAAGTCCTCCCATCGCCACCTCGTTCTCTACTACTACCTGTGCGTCTCCACAATGCCCCAGTGCCGACATCTTTGTCGGACGTGACACGCCTCTGTCTGCATGATGAAACAAAAAATTCTTTAGATCCCTCATTGTCCACATAAAAAACAATATAAAATACAAAAACAAAAATACATGACAAGGTTTAGTTTCGTACCTGACGCATCCCACTAAATGCCATTGGGGGGCACCAAGTCTGCACTACCCTGAAAGTCCACTCCATCTTAAAGAAAATCCTTGATAATAACTAGTTGTCTCCTCCACTAAGCGAAGAAATCAACTGTAAATCTAAATGTTGAGGGCTCATTCCCCAATCTCAGGGATAGACTGGTCCATCTCTCCATTTGTGTCTCAGTCGTAGGACACGCTATCAACGCAACCTGTGGCTGGATCTAGGGAACTCTCTCCAAGAAGAATGAAACTAGAAAAGAGCCATATCCAAACTACTTTTATGTACCTGTCCTGCATTTCGACATCTGTTCCTTCACATTTTGAAGAAACCCTGCGCTCCAGTTAAACAACTTGGGCTCTGCACATTGTAAAGTATATTACATTTGGTATTTCGAATCTAGATGAGCGCTAGTACTACCCAAAAATTTTGTGACAGTGAATAGAATTGACCGAAGAGCCAAATCCCTTACATCTTTGATCACGATTTGACCACCTACCTATTGCAATCCTGGTGTATAGTGCTCAACAACATATTCCTCAGTTGGCCGAGGAGTTGCCCACTATCTGGACAAGAGGATAGGAGCCCCTCTCCTTGAGAGCCCCATGATAAAGTAAACATCGTCAAGCTCAATATTGAGCATGTGTGGTCCAATGCCAAATGCTTGTTCGACATCATCCCATAAGCCGATCAAGTACTCAAGTAATAATACTTCTTTCCTCGTGTTCTGAAGCTTAAAATACTTGGGTAGACCGCAATTTCACAAAGCTGCCCTTACTTGAGGGCTTTGTAAAACAAAAATTTCATCAAACTCGAGTTCACTTTCTTTCCACTCTATCATGGCTAAATGACTAGTGAAATCTACAAATACAACCATTTAAACAACTTCAGTCAACTTTTTATGGAAGAAAATTGTGTCTTTTTAGCCCACAATACAAAAAAAAAATAGTTCTATGCCAATTCTCCCTTGAATATGCCCACAGAGCACTAGTGCTCCCTAGGCATGTGCACTAGGGTGTTTATATCTCGATTTATGACCCCCTTATCCCTTTGAGGGAGCACCGATCTGGTTCGTCGCCCAGGGCTTCCCAAGGAGCCCAAAACACCCAAAATATAAGCTAAAACATAAATTAAACCATAAAAAATGATTGGAAGGGAAAGTTGACCAACCTAGTCCAGACGGAAATGAAAATGGTCGACCGTAGCTCCTGTACTCACAGCTCAAAAATAGCCTCCCAAAGGTGGAAAATTCCATATATGGATGAATTTGGTAAAAATCAATTGGTAAATGAAATTCTTAACTATTTGATAGGTTTGATTTTTTCTATTTTTCACTAATATAAAGTTTTTTTTGGGTTTTTAATCTTTTTTGAGGATTTACTAATGCTTTGGGCCCAAAATTGTCTATATTTACAGGTTTTTAAGCAATATCTTTTCAACAAACTTGTGACATTGACGAGCAAAATCTTTGTTCTTTCTCGCGCTCGAAAAAACATGAGAATTTAACCGAGTAGAATTTTATCACTTTTTTGGACTCGTAAAGGTTACATGAAAAAGGAACCCCCTGGAGTCATCTTTAATCTCTTTTCAGACTCTCTATATATGAAAATATCGTTGAGTGATCTTGCTTCCTTTCATGCTCGTTAAAAGGTCTTGAAAGGGCGTGTCTCTAGTAGCAGTTTATCTCTTTTTCGGACTTTGGAGACTAAAATTACAAAAAAGGACAACCCTGGAGTCACCTTTAAGTTATTTTCAGACTCTCTAAACATGAAAAACCACCGATTTTTCCTTCTTTGGACTCGCTAAAATCACACATTGAAGGGCTCATATGGGAGCAAACCCTTACTTCTTCCAGTTCGTTAAACAAAGGAAGAGGGATTTACTAAAGGTGAGTTATATCACGGATGTGTTATCCTCCTTGAGCTCATAAAAATAATATGAGGTGCTCATCTATCTAGATGGGGGAAAAAATTGAAGGAAGTAATTCAAGTTGTCTTTTAGAATCGTTACAAGTCACTCTTGCAGTCGCCCTTGAACATGATACTTGTTTTAATCTGCATTTTGAACACTTGGATAATCCGCTAAACCTCTACACTAAACCAATCCTATGAGTCTTTCCACTCCTTTGGGTCATCCGACAAATGTCACAGTATCCGCTGCATTATGTTTTGGTCCATGTTACGTTTATGTTGCCAAGTCATGTTGTGCCTCAATTTTCAAGGGAAGTATCCGCTTCGAGATTCAACCATCACAAATTTCCAGTTTCAATACCCATGTCAGTCCATACTCATTCGATTCACCATCTTACATCTCTTTCCTATGTCAGTTTCTTGTCGATGATGGAGGATACATCAAGGCCCTCCTTTGAAGAGTCTTTTCCTGTCGACTTCAACACATCATCTGGGAATACTGCACACTAGGGAAACAGACCTATGCACGTAGCTTCCTCTTTTCTTCAGTTCCCAACAATCATAGTTTCAGGTCCCGACAACAGAACCATTTGTTGGCACAGGGGTAGACCTAGGGTTAAATGCTTCAACAATGCACCAACAAAACCCTAACTACCGRCCCTTTCAGCAACACCTACGAAGCATATGCAGTCGCACCCGAGGTAGTGGCAGGGGTGGTTACATGACTCCAGTGTCTGCAACCTTAGCTGAGACACAGATATGTGATTGTAACACCTTAATAGAGAACTTAGCAGTTATAGATCGTTAGTATTCAGCCTTAATTTTCAGCATAGGTAAACCCTAATAATAGATCAACACAGTATTCACCCCGATCTAGTATATTCACATAGGCTAGATCTATCATTCATTCATATTATTAAGCACAAAGTGTCAACAGATCTATCTATCATTCATCTATATCAAATCACTAAGCAAGTAAACACATAAACACATCAATACATCGCAAAAATCATAGCAACACAGGATATACGTGGTTCACCCCCAGCCTGGGGTTACATCCACCAACTCTTCTTCTCTTTTATTGTCTTCTGTCAATATTCTACATGCACATAGCCACAAGATCCTACTCCGCAAAGGATAGGATATATGCACGCACTTCTCTAGATCCTCCTTCTCCGAGCTATATTACAGCACAAAGCCTTTACATAGTCTCTTATAGTCACTTGCACTTAGCTCTACAAGTTCTCAACATAGCACGCACAAAGCATTTATAATTTGCACTTAGCACTTGGCTAGGTACCAAGCCTCTCCCTTTCTTACATCACCTAGAATTCTATTTATACATTACAAAAAGGGCCTAAACATGGGTAAGCCCATGGGCCGACATCCCCATACTTGTTACATAAGCCCAACACCCAAAAATCCCTAAACAAGTGGTCGAGATCCCGCGATCTCTGCTTCGACTTGCGCTCCACCTTCGAAAACCTATCGAAGTCCAAAAATAGGTCAAACATGACCATGGATCCTCAAAAATTGGTCAAGGGCCAATAGGCCCCAACTCTCACATGTGACTTGTCCTGAGTCACTCTGGTCTGGGTAGCTCTACTTTAAAATCCTCGAGATTGGCTCGAGCGACTTCGACCTATTTCTGCGCCAAGGCCTCTTTCCTAACAAACTCTTGGAAACTATTTCGTTGATAGGTCCCTCTAAGCGCTATTCAACTGCAGTGACTACTTGTTCCAACTCTACTCCTCGACCTTGAATCTCCTCAAAAAATTGGCACACTTCGTCCTGGACTGGTTGGAGCCTCTAAGTCACTTCCATGACTTTTATCTGTATGGTGTGGACCTACTGATGAGCAGTGCGCTGTTCCTGGGATCACTTCAGCCTTTCAACTCCTGATAGGAGCTTCAATTGTACCTGTACTATCGCTGCTTGCTACTTTGCCTCCTGGAGCTCTGACTCTAGTGCCTTTAGTTCAAGGTCTTCAGTGAGTCGCTTGCAGGTTTGTGCACTTCTACTGCTAAGTTGTTTACATTCCAGAGAGAATGCTCTGATCCTCTCAACTACGCTCCGGGCAGTGACTTCTCTTTGGTCTCGCACGTCCTGCGGGGTACTTGGAACTATTTGTAGCTCTAGGTCTGCGATTCTTTGTTGAAGCTGCTGAATAACTTCTGCAAGCTGTGCTACTTGATGCTCCACTGGTTCTTCCGCCTTTTTCTCTAAGCCTGTCACAGAGCGAAGTGCTCTGTTGAATCCTTCTTTGAATCTGAGCTTCCTTGCGAGAAACTACTCTTTCTCTTGCTTGACCTGTGCTGTCTCCTCTTCAAAATTGGTGTGGAGGTCATCCTTCTCCTGTTGCGCAACTCATTGTTGCTCTACCACTGCCTGTTGTGCCTACTTCAGGGCCACCGTGGCCTGTTATTTCTCTTCTTTCACTCGATGAAGGCGATCTTCGGTCGCATCAACTATTCTGCGGAGTTGGGTGGGTTCATCTCCTGAATCTGGTTCTTCTGATGGTGGGGGCACAGTGGATACTGCGCGGATAGATTGAAGGGAATGCTGTACCAGTCTTAGTTCTGTCTCAATTTTTTCATACATGGCTGCTTTCTTGGCTTTAGTGTTCTGCATAATATCCTGCGAGGTGTTTGATACAGTTGCGATGATGAATTCGAAGTCATCGAGCATGAGCATAGTTTGCATCTTAGTCTTGGTGGCTTTGGATTTCTTCCGTGAGGTAGGTTTCATGGGGGAAACCTTTCTTTTCTTAGAGGGATCAACCTCATCAATGAGATCCCTAGGTGGTTTTACTTCGCCTTGCTTATTCTGATCTTCTTTTCCATTGGTATTTTCTTTATCTACTTCGTCATTATCTCGTCGTCCAGGTGATTCTGAAGCAATTTCGTCTGATGCACTGCTCAGATTTTGTACCTCTTCGATCTTCTTCCTTTTGCTAGGTTCGGGTGTATCATGCTCTTCATGAGTGGCTTATGAGCTGCCAATTAGTACATGATCAATAATTTCTGAGGGGTCAACAAGGATAAGGAGCTCTGTAGACTAGTCCTTAGTTATCTCTTTGAGGTCCTCCTCTGTGAGCTTATAGTATGACTGAAGCTCTTCTTTATGTTTGTCTGCGCACACAATGATATAAATAAAGTGCCGATCTGCGTGGAACTTCATGAGGGGTATGAAGCGCTTGAGGGTGTTCGATGTCATACGAGGGACAACCCTAATAGCCCTCTTTAATTGGAGATAGTATGTGTGGAATATCACATTCGATTGCCATTGTTTTCCCATATCACTCAAGTACCAGAGCGTGGTGAACTTTGCAGTGAGTGGCTCGAATGGCTCAATGTCTGGGAAGGTCACACCTTCCGGCATCTCCCAAGCAGTAAATGCTATGTGGATCAGCAACCAGCTGAAATGTAACTCATAGACTTGATCCTAAGCTTCACGAAAATCCAATTCTAGCTGCGTAGGTCTATTCTTTCTCACTAGATTTCCTGCGATCAGTTGGCAGGCCAGGCGCACTGTGCCATTCTGGATGAAAGCTACCTTGTAGCCTCATGTCCCCTTTTCTACATCGCCATAGGTATCCTTAATTCTTTGTGCCAGGGCACAATCTGCAACCTTCCCTGGGTAGAAGTCTTGTGGGTCTGGTCCCTGCATGCTCAATCTGGCGATCCTATGGATCAACGTCAGATCGACTGTGATGCGCATGTCTAGCCATAGATAACATCCATGGTAGAAAGATACTAGGATATTAATGCATGCGTTAACCTCCTAGTGCCTTATGAAATGTGGAATCTTCATCACATTCAAGATGGTGGACTGTGCGAGGTTCATAGTCCATGGTTGGGGGATTATTTTTGAGTTCTTCCCCTTCGTCCTATTCAAGTATCTATGAGGGGAGAGCATACTGTGGTTCTTGCGGTCCCCTAGGTTGAAGTCATTGAATTTTAATGTTGCGATCTTGTCCTGCTGTGTTCTAACTACAAGTATCCCGTTCGGGAGGTATGCAGTAACCAAGGTATAATTGAAATCCCTCGGGACACTGTCACGACTCACCGTGCCAGCCAAGGAGGGATGTTGTTGGGCAGGATAGTCAGGATTAAGTTCGCATTCGCCAATTCATCTCGATGCTTGGTTATTTTCTCAACTGTATCTCAGGATGGGCCGGATCCATGAGTAGTCAATGGGGAGGCTTGCACTCCTCTCATCGACGAGGCTTGAATCCCGACGAACATTACGTTTTCGATTAAATAGATTATAACTTATTCTACACACTTTTCAGCTGTGTTGAGTTCGTTCGACATACACGCTCAAGATTGGATAACTCAGATCGATGAATGAATGCTTCAATGTAATAGAACATGTGTCTATCTCGGTAAACACAACATGGTAGCAATGAGTTCTCTCATTGGCACAAATACAATTTTCAAAAGTATTCTCGGTGAAACAGTCGACAGAATAAGTAGACAATGGTGTAACAAATCTCTCCAACAGATGAGAGGGCTTCATCAATGCGGTTCTATCCATTGCAGCACGGTCCCAACGGTCTTAAGACAAGATTTCTGGTCATAACTACTATTCTAACCATTTGGGGCGTCGGTCTAACGGTCATAATACCTGCAACAATTATATCGCTTCACCATGGCAAAGTGCCATGTTGCGTTCTTCTGATATCTCGACGAAGTTCCAGTTTTGCAAGCCTTCCTTCTGTGAAGTCCCTTCTGGAACCTTCTGCAACTTTTCTATATTTGCTCTCTTCTTACTGAGATTTCTAGCCTTCTTCCCTGTGATCTTCGTTTCGGTATTCCTCTTTCCATTCTGATTCTTATCTCCTTTTGGCATAGTAACTTCGCGCTGTTGAGATTCTTTCATAGGGTTCATGGGCAATACTTCTTCTCTGTCTAGGGCAGGTGATCCACTCTTCTGTGAGTATTCTTGTGTTCTTTCAACTTCGACATCCAAGTTCCTGGTTATAAACAACTTTGACCTGTTCTCCTGTTCTTCAATCAAGTGCGCTATCCTCCTAGTCATGAGATATTTTAGTTCTTGCTTCTTCTGTTCTAGGGCTTCCTCTTCTTTTCTTTTGGTATGATCCTTCTCAATCCAGGTTTTTCCTAGTAACATAGAAAATGGGGTGCCACTCTCAATAAATTTAACAACATCAAAATCTTCCTCTGTCGAAGTTCCATGAGCACTCATAGATATCTGGGTGAGTCTTCCACATAGGGTTATCAATTTTTCTCTAAATAATCCTATTCCTCCTAATGAAGGAATCATAGTAGGCTTTTCCAAATTTTCCCAGGTTCTTTCTATGATGATATTCACCTGTGTTTCCTCATCTAGAACACAATCAATGTCGAAGTCTCCTATTCTTGTTTCTATGCACTCTTTTTCTTTGAAGATCTATGATAAGTTGACATTTCTATGATCATTCAAGGTTTCTTTCATTTGTAGCAATACATTCTCTGATTCTTTCTGGGGTTCTGCCCTGGTCTTAGTTGCTTAATCTTCCTGAGGGTTTTCTTGTCTCATATTCATTCTTTCAACCTTAGTAATCATTCTAGGGAAATCCAAAACTTCATGGTCCATATATTTACAACAAAGGCAAGTAGGACCTCTACCAGGGAATTCCTTAGCAAGATGTCCTGGTCTTCTGCAACTATAGCACAACGTTAATCCTCTCTTTCTCTTGAACGATCCCCAACCTTTCCTGTACTACGCACTAGGATCACAAAAACCAACCTACAAAAAATTCTTTCTAGGATCATGCATCCATTTGTTAGTCCAAAAATTATTTCTATGCATAGGAATAACATATCTTTCATCATTTCTATCAGATCTACTCTTATTAAATATTCTTTCATCTAGCTGTGGATTCATACCTTCGAAACAAAAATTTCCACTTATCTTACCTTTTCAATCAAAACTTTTCACTGTTATTACATTTATCAGAGCACAAAGCTTCAATATCTTGCCTCTTTTCTTCAGATCTGACTTCTCTTCTTAGCACAGAGCTTCACAAGTCAAGTAGAATACTATGCACTAGGGCAATAGATCTATGCATGAAGCTTCCTCTTTTCTTTAGTTCCCAACAATCATAGTTTCAGGTCTCGACAACGGAACCATTTGTTGGCATAGGGGCAGAGCCAAGGTTCAATGCTTTAACAACACAACAACAAAATCCTAACTACCGGCTGTTGGCACAGGGGCAGACCCAAGGTTCAACGCTCAAGAGCACACCAACAAAACCCTAACTATCAACCCTTTTGGCAACACCTGCGAAGCAGATGAAGTCTCACCTGAGGTAGAGGCAGGGGTGGTTGCAAGACTCAGATGTTTGCAACCTTAGATGTGACACTGATCTATGATTATATGTTTAATAGGGCACTTAGCATAGATCCTTCATCAATATTTAACCTATCTGGTAGTTCACAGATAACACAGAGCATCACAGTGAATACTTATACTAAAGATGATTCAGTACTTAGCCAAAGGAATATAGGTTAGATTCAACAGATCAAGCACTACGCATATTATATATCAGATCTAACATTCATTCAGATATCATCAGCACAGAGCATAACTAAATCTACTTAATCACATCAAGCACTTAGCCAAGAAAGAGATAAAACACATTAGAGTGAAGCACAAAGAACTATACACACAATTACCATGGTTCACCCCCATCCTAGGGATACGTCCACAAAGTCTTCTTTATATTATCTTGGTTAATCAGTTACAACACAGAGCTTCAATGACCCTTACTTCACACAGGACAAAATATCTGCACAACTTGCTAGATCCTTCTTCCTTGCTCTTCAACACAATACTACAACAACTTGCACTTAGATTTTTGATCTCATGCACAAAGCACTCTAAGATACATCCGATCACACATATCCATTTACCAACACTAAGATTCTAGTTATACATCACATAGATGTACTACATTACTTACTTACTATCATTCTCCTCTATTTACATTACCTATTTAGAGATTAAAAAATGGGCCTAAGCGTGGGTAAACCCACAGACCGACATCCCTTTCCCATTACATCAACCCAAAACCCTAAAATGGACCCAAAATAGGTCTTGCTTCCTTAATTTCCGCTTTGCGCTGCGCTCCTTCCTTGGCAAGTTGTTGCAGTCCCAAAAGTGGTCAAATATGACCAAATATTCTTCAAAACTTGGTCAAGGGCCAACACCGACCCTTTCGACAACACCTGCGAAGCAGATACAGTCTCACCCGAGGTAGTGACAGGGGTGGTTGTAGGACTCCAGTGTCTGCAACCTTAGTTGGGACACAGATCTGTCATTGTAACACCTTAACAAAGCACTTATCAGTTATAGATCATTCGTATTCAACCTTAATTTACAACGCATGTAAACCCTAATAATAGATAAGCACAGTATTCACCCAGATCTAGTATATTCACATAGGCTAGATCTAGAATTCATCCATATTATTAAGCACAAAGTGTCAACATATATATCTATCATTCATCTATATCAAAGCACTAAGAAAGTAAACACATAAACACATCAATACATTGCACAAATCATAGCAACAAAGGATATACGTGGTTCACCCCCAACCTGGGGCTATGTCCACCAACTCTTCTTCTCTTTCATTGTCTTATGTCAATCTTCTACATGCATAGAGCCACAAGATCCTACTCCGCATAGGACAAGAGATATGAATTCACTTCGCTAGATCCTCCTTTCCCAAGCTAAATTATAGCACAAAGCATTTACACATTCTCTTACAGTCACTTGCACTTAGCTCTGCAAGTTCTCAACATAGCACACACAAAGCATTTATAATTTGCACTTAGCGCTTGGCTAGGTACCAAGCCTATCCCTTTCTTACATCACCTAGAATTCCATTTATACATTATAAAAAGGGCCTAAACATGGGTAAACACATGGGCCAACATCCCCATACCCATTACATAATCCCAAAACCCAAAAATCCCTAAACAAGGGGTCAAGATCCCGCGATATTCGCTTCGACTTGCGCTCCACCTTCGACAGCCTGTCGAAGTCACAACTTGGTCAAGGGCCAACATAAATTAGTCAGTACCTTAGTACCTACATGTCTCAATGGCAGGCCTCCTCGCCTCTGACAATATGTTTACATCATTGACCTATGATTGGAGGATTCCACAAATGTTCAACTTCAATTCATTTATTCACATTTGTTGGTTTGTACTAGGGTACCTTGGGAGTCATTGACATCATTGGTGATTTCCCTTGCGTCTGTTAACGATTTACTTCTATTATAAGTAATCAAGTGGTTTCTACCATGTTTGACATCAAACCATCTATTCACATGACTAGATTTGTACCACATCGGGATTGGGACGAAGACCCTGGGTTGAGCATTCAATTTGTTATCTGCTTTCCTCAGGCTGCGAAGGATATTATTTTAGCATGTTGATATATATATACTGTCACATAGATCCACTTTGTATTGGTCCATGGCTATGTTTTATCATCTAGAATCTCCACTGTGTATTTATCGTGGCTACGATCAGTTCATGTCATGGAGGTATAGATCCACATTATATCTTCGGTGGCTATACCCTTCGTTAGTATCATCATGGATCCACAGTATATTTATTGGTGGCCATACCTTAAGTTATTTGTTACTCAAGCATAGGTATGCCTGCCTTGGATTTGAAACACATGATAACATTTGTTTGATGGTTATTTGTAGCTTCTACCAGGTTCTCCGAATCCATACCCTTGCTTCGAAAATCGACAAAGCCTTTCAGTCATCATCTTCTGTATTTTAACTTCACACTTTGGGGGGCAATCTATTACACGTCAAAATTCCTCACTTCGATAATGACATATTATCATTGTCTCACTTTTGTCACAAGTGTCGTAAATGTCGCATTTTCATTCTTCATATGTCGCATTGCGAAGAATACCATGGAAACACTTGATACATCCTATAGAAAATGTTGGAAGGGGAAACCACATCATTTGACAAACTAAGAAAAATGGTTTGACTTGAGAAATGGTCATCTTAACAAACTTTTGGAAGATCAATACTCCCCTTCTCATATGCAGGGAGCTCTAACGCTTCCTGTCCATCTAGAAGGGAGCGTTGCAACGCTCTATTTCCAGTTTTGAGGGAGCACCGATTGGTTGAGAGAATCATGGGAAGAAATCCCCCTTATCTCTAAAGACAACTAGAGATGATTCAAGTTGGTTTGGCTCGAATCCAAGATTTAGGATGAATCTAAGGGAGATTCCACATTTGATGGAGTCATATCCTCAACTTATTGCAAATATAACTAAGGTGGTTGAGCCTCTCAAAGCCTATCAAAGGAGATATTCTCATGGTGAAGGGGAGGAGAATAATCAACAAAAACTATTGTCATTCTGATAGTGGATATTTCAAACAAGGGGTTGGACAAGGAGGACTTGGAGAGGTTGTTGCAACTACATCTACAGATTGTAAGTGCCTTGTAATGTTCTCATTAATATATGCTTGGACTATTTCCTTCAAGTTTGCGTGTTGTTGCATATACTTTTCTATTATTGATAAATTTAGTTTAAACTAATCTTGGTAGAGTAGGAAGTCTATGTTGTCTTTGCTATCTATTGTATTGCAGATATCATTAAAGATATTGGAGATCAAGTTCAACCTGGATTAAGCAAGGATAAGCTTCAGAAAAAGGTACATCATACTTTCTTCCTCTTTTCCCTTTGACTAGTTTAGCTACATTTAAAGGAATGTTGGTGTCCAATGTT
Source organism: Picea sitchensis (assembly GCA_010110895.2). NCBI lineage: Eukaryota > Viridiplantae > Streptophyta > Pinopsida > Pinales > Pinaceae > Picea > Picea sitchensis. Next base: position 106,898 of record SNQJ01S0048069.1, read on the forward strand.
AGCATCTTTCTGTCTTGGTAGTAGGGGTCTAGAATCCAAGAGGATATTCACATGTCTGTAGGGGATTTTTTCTACTACAAAGGACTATAATGTTCTTTCCATTATGAGGGACAAACATATGTGTTCCATCAAGTGAAAGGTATCCACCAGTTAAGGCTTTCCAATATCTTCCTAAAATAATTGAATAGTTACTCATTGACATATCAATTACTTCGATGTTGAGGGTTTTTCTTATCTCGGGATGTGGGAACAAAAATAAGGTTACATCTTTGATTTCATGTATAGTTTATTGTTGCAAACTGTTATAAGAGAGCATGCTTCTAGAATTTTCGTCAGTGCATGATAAGCCAAGCTCTTCCATGATAATTTTAGAAATTACACTAGGACTGGACCTGCCATCAATTAGGAAATGATGAGCTATCTTATCCATGATTTTTACAAAGATATAGAAAAGGGTTTCTTTTACAGGGTTCCTAAAATTATTTACACCTATCTTATTTACAGTTGAATCCTCTTCCTTTGACTCTTCAATTATATTGGATATGGTAGAAAATTTACCTTCCATAAAGTTTTTGAGATGCTTTTGTTTTTTTGGGATGACAACCATGTCCAAAGAGTAGCATGAACTTTGATATTAGCCAATTGATTAAGGATGTTATACTTAGATGAGGGAAGAGGAGAAGACACTCCTTGATTCTCTGAAGTTTTGACAACTTGTGTATCAATACTTTGAGAAAATGAGCTTGGGGTGTAAGAAATACAAAGAAGGTCATATTTTCCCTTGGCAATGTAAGATTTATTATGGGTATTGATTACCATAACATCCTCTGGTTCCACCCAATATAAAACAATGATTGTGGTATCGAGCCTTTTGTGAAAGATCTTATCTCTGGCATTTTTCTTAACTTCGCAAGTACTTTCTTCATGATTTTCTTCACATAAATTACACCAACTACGAGACATTATGACCTTTGGATGAAAAGTGTTTTCATTAGCATTCCTAAAAGGTGCTAAGGAAGAAGAAGATGCCCCAGGGGAAGGGGACATGGAATTTACTATTCGTTCATAAATTGTCATCCTATTATTCATATCTTGCACGAGTTGTAGGAGGGCATACATGTATGTTTTCTTGACCAAGTCTCCCTTAGGGAGACTCGTTATTTCGAGTTTCTCCTCATATTATAGAAAAGTATGAAGAGAGGAACCAAGACTGTCAATATCCTTTTCTTCAAGTCTATGACGATAAGGATAAGGTAATGCATTATAATAATGCATGAAAGCAACTTGATTTTGAGGAAAAAATAGTTCAAGGATTTGGTTATATTGAAGCGAAGGTTAAAAGAATTAATGGTTTCAACATCTTTATAGGCACCATTTTTGCATTCCATTAATTGCTCAATTGGACTCTTGGACTATCCATAAGTGGATGTAAACCAATAAACCAACTCTTCCCAAGTGGAAAGAATTTTTGGAGGGAGATCCAAAACATCTGCTGCAGCTTTCCCTTCGAGGGAGTTGACAAATAAATACATGAAAGTATCATTATCGTTAGCCCCTATGTTATGACAAGCTTTATAAAATTCTACTAGGTGTTCATTTGTAGTAACAATATTATCCCGAAAACCTAGGTAAATGCTCTTTGAATTTTGGTAATGGGTGGGTGGCTGGTGAAAGATTCAAGGGAGGGGATACGTGCCATAGGGTGGTTGTAGCATTCCTCAAATTGAAAAATCCCATATTTCTTTATGAATTTAGTAGGATTGGTAGAGGATTGAATATGGACTTGATGACTGTATATACTACCAATTACTGATGAAGCAGAAGGTTGAGAGGAGGAGACACCTCTGGTGCCACTACCACTACTCGTAGATGTCATGTTGAAAGTGATAGGTATGGGTAATAAAGGTGAATTGGTGGAATCACATAAGGTTCACCTTAGAGCACTTTCTGATGTCGATAAAACAATTTTCCTCCCTCCTATTTCAAAAATAGGAGTAGCTTCGGGGGACAACCCTCTTCTCCTTCGAGAAATGCGAGGATTAGAGGACTTAAAAAAAAAACCCAAAGAGGTAGGAAAAGGGAGGTTAATGTTGATTTATGGGCTTCCTTTGCCTGACTTCCCAATGTTCATGAATACTTATGTCCCTTTCAATTACTTCCCAAGAGCACTCTAGTTCAACACGATTACTAGCAATTTCTTAAATAGTGTTGAATAAGGTTAATGCAATGCTAGTTTGGTCATCAAGACCATTTCCAATATTAGGTTGTTTTGTAACAAGGACTGTCATGGAAAAATAAATCAAGGAGTATTCAAACAAAACATAAAAATGAAAGATAATTGTGAATACAATCAACCAGAGAGATATGTAAGATCTCCCCACTATGGTTTCCAAATAAATGTTGAGGAAAAGGTATGGAAAACCTTACTCAAGCATTTTCAGATCTTGTCGGGCTAAGGAAAGATAGTTGGGAATGTCACCCGGGGTTTATAGCCTTAAAAAAAAAAGAAATCACTTAATCCACATGTATTAAATACACGGGACCAAGGATGGTGTTTTATATATTATATGTAACTGTGCAGAAAGATATAAACTTAAATTGAAATTACATGAGTGTGTACATGGAGATAAAAGAAAAAGAGTGAACCAGATAATTAAAATACATATGTGAGACATAAAGAATAATTTGATTTTTATATTGATTTCATTCTAAGATACAAGACCGAATTCTCTTTACAAACCCCTGTGAGGGTAGGGACCGAAGTCAGATTTAGAAGCCTTTGATGTGCACCATACAAAAAGACTCTGACAACAAAAGAAAACTGAAGCTAAAGATCTGGATCAACTTGCCACAAAATGCTTTCACTTGACTCTGAAAGATATTTTTTATCAGTGATGAAATTCAATTCATAAATAAACAAGAACACATATACTGCCAAAGATAAATCATACACCTTTAAAACAAGCCACTGAAATATGTGATTCAGTTTTGAATCTTGCTGCCTTCAATAAGACCCTGTTGTCATCAATAGGGTTAAGCCTTCTAGTGAACACAAAATGAATGAAAATTGAAAGTATCTCACTAGTATAGAGCAAACCTTATGGATTTAGTTCTCTTTCTACTCTCTCCCCCTTGTCTCTTCCTTTCATTGAGATTTTATTAATTCTCAATAGTTATGGTAGTTCAACTACCTTTTTGGTTAAGCTTAATTAGTTAACTAATTAGTTAAGACAAAATAATAATAATATATAAAAATAAGGGTCTAATTAAATAATAGGTAAATAGGTGGGACCCCTTGTGACTCCCATTTCATTTCTTTTAATAATCATCAAACATGAAATATAAAACCTCAATCATTTGATTCAAACATCCTCCTTGTAACTCTCGTTCTCACATCTATAATAAAATATTTTAATATCAACAAAATATAACATGACCATATCCAAAAAATAACATTATATCCATGTTGTCCAAAAAGTTGCCTAAATATATGCTTGCTGTCCAAAACATTGTGAAAGTAAAAAGACTGTCCTCAATAGAAAATAACATAAATCATCATTAAAAACTGTATTTACTGTTAGACTCATTTGGCCTCCCTTCATTGCTATCCTCTTTTGATCTTTCTGTAGCAACCTTATATTGATTGGAACCTTGAGGCTGGACTGAACTGGTAACATGAGAACAATCATATTTGAGATGAAGACGAGATGACAAAGATTTGGAGGAATCTTTGGATGACTTGGAGGGAGTGACCACTCCTTTTCCTTTATCTTTCACAGGCTTGGGAACATCGGTTTTTAGCCTCTTACTTGCATGAGAAGACTGCATGGGTGAGAGAACATGATCAACTTTGACATTTGGATTTTTTGGCGGTGGAGGAGGGGGTAATGGAAAATAAGTAGTAGCCCCACCATGGTGATGAGCAAAAGGATGTTGGACAATCTCTTGCCAACCATCATTGGTAGGTGGTTCTGGTTGCATAGACACGTGAGCGGGAACATAGATACCAAATTTTTTTTGGTGTGGCAAGAAGGGAGGTCTCTCAGGTTGGGGCTGGATGATCCCATGGCCAACTAGGTTGAAGAACCCAACTTGAAAGAGCTGATTTAATTACTATGGATAAAAATCAAAATGTATTGACAACTCTGGCCTCCTATGGCCCCTCTTCCAATTTCCTCTGCTAAATAAACTCATCCTGAGGCAATATTACACACTTGTTATAAAAAAATCTTAACAATCTATGCATCAATACTCTACCTAAATAAAATCAAAAGGTTGGCTCTATTATTCACCACAGAAGCACATACAATCCATCCATCAACATCTTAAAACTTAAACAATCAATTTCCATTTGAATAGGGAGTGGTAGGGCTATTGGGAAGATGAGGGGTTTATAATGTGCAAAAAATGGTAGCATGGATGGGAAATGACCAACATACATTGTTCAAGCAAATGCATATGCAACAGAGACTGTATCCAAATCCAACTTTCAAACACGAGTCACGAGCTTAGTTTTTTCTCTTTTGTTATTAATCCCTTCTCTTTTCAAAAGGGATTTAAATCTTATAATAATAGAACATGGAATGATTTAATGTATTTGGGAGGATGAGGAGCATATAATGTGCGAAAAATGGTATAATGAAAGGGAAAAAATGATTATTGTTCTAATATATGCAATAGTATACAAAATAAATGCCATCACAATCAGTAAAAGAATTGCCAACACTTTCCTCTGTTTCATTATTTAAATCCTAGACAAAGTTGTTTCAAACCCCATGAAATTTCCAAGACTGTCCACTATATAACTTTTATTTCCTTTATTCGTAGAATTTTTATAATAGACTATCAACATAATCATTCCGACAAGTAAAACTATACCACATCAAGCGCGCAATGGAACACAACATAAGCCAAAAACTCTTCAATATACGAAACTGGTATCACAACCTTCCATATTTGCTGTGTAAACAGTTTGGGTTCGAAACCCACTGCACCTAGTGTTATTATTATCATACAACTCTTAAAATCGAATAACCCCCATGGATATATAACAAATGAGACGTAAATAACCAACTTTCCCAATGATGGGTTAACTACTGATAACATACATCAAGATCAAAGTTTGAAATTGCTACACATCAATAAAAGAACTGAGGTCTGGGGGAACACAAAGGTGAACCCTTTAAGGGGTTTGTAAAAAAAAACATTTTAACCATCTCTTGTCACAACATACTTTCCACAGACCTCTCTCATGGTGGCCACAAGGAAAATCTATCTAACACAATTGACAGGTAGTATGAAGGAGCTACAAATATTCCATGATTGGGTAATGGTATTAAGCAAACAACTATTCTTTTGCTTCACAGAGAGAAGAAACCCTTGAAGATGAGTGAAACCCAATCAATATTTTCCATAATCATTTGCAATTGTTTGAGCAATAGAGAAACACACATTCTGGGCACAATACCATCGCATAATCCAAAGATAAAGGAAATTTCAAACATTAATTAACTTGAAACACTTAAATGCCAACACGGATAATCTCGATTAAAATGTAATTGCACAGTCGATAATCACATACATTCATTTCCCTGCAGAAAGAAAACACAACCTGTAAGAAAATCTAAGAGCCAACATCAAGATTTTATTTTGAGCAAAGCTTTATTTCATGAATGGAGAGGCAAGATCCCTCATACTTGTATGCAAAATGCCAGGAAAACAATGAGCATGAATATTCTTTCTAAGGCTGAGAAAAACTGAGGCAACACCAGCCAAAACAACCAACCCAAATGCAAATCAAGCAAAGGTGGCGACCTCGAGGTAGGGTTAGAGTGACCTGCAATAATTGCACCTTGTTTCTTACATTAACTCCATCAACCACAACCAAGTACAAGCGCACAAGCACATAGTCCACTATGTGTGCCACATAACAAAACAAATTGAATTTTCCACCTTCGATTAAATCATATGCATAGTTTAACACTTAGCACCAAATTCATCCAATGTCCCATATTCCTCGCTAGGGGAAAATTGCCACCCCATAAAACTTAATCAATGTCCATGATAACAAAATAATATCATAAGTGTGATATGCCATAAACATATATAGCCTATGCTTGGAGTTTGAATTAACAAGTCAAAATGTATGTGTAGCGAGAATAAACCAAGATGCTCATCAAGACAACATTTTCCCTTTCAAAATTAAATTAAATCGCCAATATGCCATCATTCATTTTATTTCACATGGAGGCAGTTTCAAATTTTTAAATTGGAGAATAATATTTGTGAGGTAACCATGAGTGCAATCAAATAAGAGCATCCTTCATCACTATTCACATAACGGGGTCCCACCTATTTAGTATATTATTAAACATATATAAGTAATAAGGTATTGCAACCTATTTGTAGGCATGGATCCATGTTGCGCTTTTGGGCATCAACAACTAGGAGATTTAAGGCCTTTCCAACAGGCTAAGGACATGACACAGGTGTTGACGATTGAAAATGTCAACATAATTTCGCCCGCAAAGTGTTGCTAAAGCCTATTATTATATAAGACTAAATACCGATAGTAGGTGGGACCCTCTTGAACTTTTGAAGATCATGTATTTTCATTTTATGATGGTGAGATACAAGGGTTTTTACGGTTGATGAGAATATGGTTGTCATTAGTTAAGCTTTGGAATGTTTTTCTTTCATGATACTGCAACCTACTATTCATTATGGTATTTTCTCTTCACGCACCTGCACAACAAACGTTAGTGAAAATTGCAAAAAAGGCATTTTGAGGAAAAACAAATACTATGTCTAATGAAAAAGAGACCTAGATCTGCGATACTATGTGCATGGAAATGCTTGTTGATAGCGGTTAACTCCTAACTAACAAGGAAATGGCTATGAAATATTGTTAAGTTATATTTTATATGCATATGGTGGAAATTTTAGTGTCGCATTTTGGCAAGGAGACAATACAATGGTTATGCATCGATTGATGCAATCAGTAGCTGATGTGCATATGTTATAAACCTTGGTGGCTCGTGGAAGTAACGGCTTTACATTTTTACAGTGATTATGTTATTAGTGATGATTCTATTGTATAGTTGTCAAGAAATTTATTTGAGTTATGATATGGGTGGCACATTTGGCAAAGTAACAATGCAAATGGTTAAATTGTGGAACTTGGATTATGTTATGGTTTAAATGTGTTGATTTTATCGATGCATTGGTAGATTAATTGTGTTAATGGGGGCTCGTTGGCATGTACTATGGAGTAAATGTGATATGGGTGGAGACGACGTGCATTTACTGCATGTCACCTTTACCCTTCCTGTTGGCCACCACCCTCGTTAGACTATTGTTTGATCTGGCTGTTGTGATTGCGCTCTGGCAAGGTGAAACCACTCGGCCACCTCCTGTCTTAAGGTTTCAATTAACAAGTATTTCCCTTTTGGCCATGCTTGACATCACTCTGGTTACGGAATATTTTTTGGCTCAATTGTGTGGGTTTTTGTTTGTCCTGAGTACTACAAGTGTGTGGATTATTTTTAGAATATGGATGGTTCTTCTTATAATTGTTTTGGGTTCATCAGATTTGGTGGTCTTCCTGATTGGTAGTTTTGGTTACCACTACATTTGGTTAAAGGGTTTCAAATCATGGATGGATGGTTGTCTTCACAATTATTTAGGTCTAATTAGATCCCTATTTTCCTGTTCGTCCTTGTCAAGGAACTACCTCCCATTCACAAGTGTCACAGTCCTCCCTGTGCGTATGCCTATAGCCTCGAGGTTTCACTATAGTTGGTGCCTTTCCTCTGTAAATTATAACCTTGTACAATACCTACTACAAACTGATATTCAGAAAAGAACAAAAAAGATACAATGGAAAATACAAACATTACACAGAGATTTTTCACCTGGAAACCCAAACCGGGAAAACCAACATATATTATATTCATACATTGTGTTACATTGTTTACAATACAATATACATATAGGAGCCAACGGCATCCAAAACCCTAAACCAATGACATGGATTAGTCCAAAACCCTAATTCCTTAACCGGAAATAGAAAACCATCGACACAAAACCATGTGCCAAAAAACCACCTAAATATCATGTGGTCCCGAAAATATGTCGTCCTGGTGATATGTCGTCCTGGAAATATGTCGTCTTGGTGTGAAATTTTTTTTCCGAGGCGCTGCCCCCGAACCCTCGCACGGGGGGCTCTGCCCCCCTACACCCCCTGAGGGGGGGCCTAGCGGACCCCCTCTAACCCCCCTGCACGCCCGCGCACAGACGCTCAAACACTACTACTCGTGCAAAGAATATAACACATACCCAACATTCTCCCACTTGTTGTTTTCTTTGCACACAAGGGGTTACAGGGTTACATAGTCAAAAATCCGAGGCATCAATGCCCATGGATCCTCTACACCAAGATAACTTCTCAGTGCTCACAATTTTTTTTAATGAATTTACAACATTCTTCAAAGTGTCCACCTTCATCAGTGATACTTTATTTTCTTCAATCATGTCTCTTACAAAGTGATATTGAACATCAATGTGCTTTGTCTTTGAATGATAAACATGGTTTTTTGCCAAGAAAATTGCACTCTGACTGTCACACTCTATCCTTACAACTCTTGTACCAACCCAATACCTGAACACAATATTTGTAACCATACTGCTTCCTTACTTGCATGAGTGGCTGCCATGTATTCAGATTCTGTAGTTGAAAGTGCCACTACAGCCTGCCTTTTGCTCATCCAACTTATTGCTCCTCCAAACAGGTTAAACACATACCCGCTTGTGGATCTCCTACGATCCAAATCTCCAGCCCAGTCTGCATCCAAAAAGCCATGTATATCGACCACTTTGTCCAATCCCGGTCTTCCTTCGTAGCACAATCCATAGCTAGCAGTTCCACACAAATACCTGAAAACCCTTTTTACTGCTGTCCAATGCTCCTTCCTTGGTTTTGACATATACCTGCTCAAAACTCCCNGCCCGATTGCAGTGATTATGTGACTTCATTGTGAATTATGGAAACATGAATTTGAGTATATTTGTTGGTTGAAGTAATGTATGGGAAGTGGTTGTTTTCGATTTTTAAAAGAGTGGAAAGGCTATTGTTTGGAAATTGTTATAAGATGCAAAGAAGGGAATAAAATCCTCTTTACAGATTGTGTGGAATTCATATTGTCTTGTGATGGCACTGTGTTGGATATTTGATTATGAATAGTATTGTTATTTGGTCAAGATGACTGATGGTTGATGCATCTCTTTTCGCAGAATGTTTTATGGATCACTTAATTAATTTCATGAACATTAATTGTCTTTCTTCCCTTCCAATCTTTCATTTTTCGCTAATTACAAACCCCGTCACCTCCCATATTCATTTTTTCACTCCCTGTTCTGGAATTAATTACAATCAAGAGAATTTCGGTGTTAAAATAGTTGAAAGTGGCAGTGTCTTGCATGGATTACAATGATGTTTTATTGGGTTGCTTACAGTTTATTGTTATTGTCATTGAGCAGTAACCATGTTCTTTTCCCGCTCATGGAATCATGTTTTTGCTAAATACAAACCCCTCGCATATCCTAGAACCCTTTTCACCCCCTGCTCATTGATAAACGGTAAAACAATTTGTATGGATTGGATTGTATGAGTCTGATATATTGTTGAGCCAAAATCCATTTCATATTTTTAAAAGAGTTGACATGTATGGTTAATTAAAAGATCATTGCTAATCAATCACACATGCAGGGATGAGTTATTCAAATAAAAGGCTGAAAATAGAGGCCTATTACGCTTCTGTCAAAGAGAAGGACTAAAAGATGATGGCCTCACAATTGACAAATATGGTTTTTGAGGTTATTTTTATCTGTTATTGGTGACAGTTGACTTCAGGAATGTTTGGAAAGCATGTTTTATTTTGGATATATGAGTATTATTTTGAAATAATTTCAAATTTCATGAGCTAAAATTGCCAAAAGTGAATATGTTGATGGGAGGCACAGGGAGGTGTGTTTTGATAACTAATGGTTATGTTATGATTATTATTATTGTCATGAACTAAAGGGAGTCACAAGGGGTCCCACCTATTATCACATAAAGTTGTCAAGGGTCGTAGCAGTTGTCTAAATCTTTTGCTTGCACAAGAAACAAAAGTAGGCACAAGCGCAACATTCAAAACAATCTATTTTGGGGCTGAAATACAAGCAGTGGTCGGGTTAAATTTTCAACGGCGAAGATCATGTATAAATTTTAGATCGACGGCTTTCGGGTGATCATGATTTCAAAGAAGCACAAGGATTAACAATTAGAAAAAGGAGACGAATTCCCGAAGTAAATATCAGCCATCCAAACAAGAGGCCACGTGTCACCATATCTCTCATTTCAGAGTTTCGGCACTTTGGAGGATTGTAAGAGCTATGCATCAAGGAGGCCTGATGCCCGAACTCCTGAAGTGTTTGTGAGCCATTGATCTTCACAGCAGGAGCTAGGGTCAATCCAAGAGCAGCACGTGGAAGCCCCTTAGGTGTTAAGCCTCATCTCGATCTCGATGAGAGATCAGTAAATGAAAAGGGAGTGGTGGTTGAAACCTC
>SNQJ01S0048069.1:117555-131835 GCA_010110895.2 Picea sitchensis
GGGGGTTCAGAGGCTGGAGATCCGAGAGTTTTTTCAGAGAAATGCTTTGTATGTTTCATTTTGGAAGCCCGAGGTCTTGGATTGTAAATATATGTTATTGAAGATTCCTTTGAATCATTTTTATCAGACTGTTTTCTTAGTTAATATGTTGCTTCTATTTTCCTACTTGTCTGAACGTAATCTCTCTGATTTATGGATTCCTGAGGCGATGGAGGATCTGTTGTTGTCATGCCCGTATTTCATGGTTCATCAGATATTTCATGTTTTCCTTATCGTCTGAATGTAGTAGTTGTGATTCATGGATTCCTGAGGCAGTGGAGGATCTGTTGTTATCTTGCCCATGTTAATCATTCATCACTCAGACCTTTCTATTTTCCTTCTTGTATGAACGCAATCTCTATGATTTATGGATTCCTGAGGTGATGGAGGATCTGTTGTTATCTTGCCCATATTTCATGGTACGAAAAACATTTTATGTTTTCTTCTTGTCTGGATGTAGTATCTCTCTGATCCATGGATTCTTGAGGAGGTAGAGCATTTGAAGGTAATATGGGTGATCACAAGATCACAATTAGTCAGTTGTCACACTTTCCTTATCTTTTATGGATCATTTGTAGTGAAGCAAAGGATTCAGTTATCAAACAATTTGAATGGCTATGGTGGAATTTTTCTTTCACTTAGCATTTTGTAAAAGTCAGTTAACTTAGGTTTTGTACATAAATAAGCTCCCTCAGGAGCAAGTGTGTTTTCTTTCATTTTTAGAATAGTGTATGTGTTGGCCTGTTTTCTTCAGTATGATGTTTCAAATCATGACTCCATAGTCCAATAGCTAAGGCACTAGAACTACTTTCTTTTGGCAGCTCGCAGGGAGCTTGCCATCCCATGTGGAGACAAATGTTATCACATAAACTTGTCAAGGGTCGCAACAGTTTTCCAAATATTTTACTTGCGCAAGAAACATACGTAGGCACAAGCGCAACATTCAAAACAATCTATTTTGGGGCTGAAATACAAGCAGTGGTTGGGTTAAATTTTCAACGACAGAGATCACGTATACGTTTCAGATCAACGGCTTTGGGTGATCGAGATTTCAAAGAAGCGCAAGTATTAACAATTAGACAAAGGAGTCAAAGTCCCGAAGTAAATCTGAGCCATCCAAACAATAGGCCACGCGTCACCAAATCTCTCATTTCAGAGTTTCGACACTTTAGAGGATTGTAAGAGTTGCGCATCAAGGAGGCTCGAATCCCAAACTCCCGAAGTGTTTGTGCACCATCGATATTTGCAGTAGGAGCCATGGTCAATCCAAGTGTAGCGCGTGGAATCCCCCTAGGTGTTAAGCCTCATCCCGATCCTGATGAGAGATAAGTTAATGAAAAAGGAGTGGTGGTTGAAACCTCGACTCACTCCATAAATAGAAGGCATGGAGGATCTGGCCGTGGAGACAGAGATGTCAGCCCGAGGTACCACGATGGGTGATTTTTGTAAATTCTAACCTTGTACAATATCTACTGCAAACTGATATTCAGAAAAGAACAGAAAAGATACAATGGCAAATACAAACATTACACAAAGATTTTTCACTTGGAAACCCAAACCGGGAAAACCAACATATATTATATTGATACACATTGTTTTACATTATTTACAATACAATATACATATAGGAGCCAACGACATCCAAAACCCTAACCCAATGACCTGGATTAGTCCAAAACCCTAATTCCTTAACCGGAACTAGAAAACCATCGGCAAAAAACCATGTGCTGAAAACCACCTAATATCATGTGGTCCTAGAAATATGTCATCCCGGTAATATGTCGTCCCGAAAATATGTCGTCTCGGAAATATGTCGGCACGACGAAAATATGTCGGCCCAAAAAAAATAAAAATTCGGGGGCGCTACCCCCAAACCCCCGCGCGGGGGCCTAGCAGCTCCCCCTCTAACCCCCTTGCGCGCCCAGCACAGGCGCTCAAACACTACTACTCGTGCAAAGAATATAACACATACCCAACATTCTCCCACTTGTTGTTTTCTTTTCACACAGGGGGTTATAGGGTTACATAGTCAACAATCCAGGGCAACAATGCCCATGGATCCTCTACACCAAGAGAACTTTTCAGTGCTCACAGATTTTGTTAATGAATCTGCAACATTCTTCAAAGTGTCCACCTTCATCAGTGNGAAAAGAACAGAAAAGATACAATGGCAAATACAAACATTACACAAAGATTTTTCACTTGGAAACCCAAACCGGGAAAACCAACATATATTATATTCATACATTGTGTTACATTGTTTACAATACAATATACATATAGGAGCCAATGACATCCAAAACCCTAATTCCTTAACCAGAAATAGAAAACCATCGGCAAAAAACCATGTGCCGAAAAACCACCTAAATATCATGTGGTCCCGAAAATATGTCGTCCCGGAAAGAATATAACACATACCTAACATCCTCCTGTGATGACTACTGTGCAAAACCTTAACCCTCCAGACTGAAGCTGCATATGGAGTCTGTCGAGCCTGTTAAGTTGTTCCAGATTTTTGTGGTCTATGACTTCGAATGTGGGCTCATCCATTGGTCATATGGTTTTGGTCTTCGTCATTGCCTCTGTGATAGAGTATGAACCTTACATTGACAGTTAGCGTTTCTAAAGATTGCAAGACACTCGCCTGATATCATTGAAACTCAGTTGTTTTTGAATGGAAAGGCCTCTACCATGTCAATTAGATGCATGGTTATGTACAAATACCACAACTTGTTCGGTTGATTGTTTTTTTTTACCACAATGGCAGATGTGTGGTTGATGTACAGTCACTAGTTGGCACTTGTGGTGTTTTGTTTGATGGTTGAACTGGGTCACAAATGTTTAGGGTTGCTCACACAGGTCGTGTTCTGTGTGTGGTGTTTTGAAATTGAAACATGGGGCATGATAACTATGTTCTCTCTAAGGCCGGATGATAATCAAACTGGGTATATATCAAAGGTGTATCCACAACATCCTTCATTGGTTGTAGTTCGAGTATACACAACTTGGTTAAATCACGATGTGACTTAAACAACTAACCACTTAGTAACATACACCGTCTCTGCACGATATGCTGAGTTATTGACACGACTGGTGTTTGTTGTGATGAGTCAAACTGTTGTATCATGGTGTTTGGTTGGTTGCACTCTGTTTGTAGTATGGATGGTTGGTTCTTCTACTCAGTGATACCCTCAGATTTTTTTTAAGCATGTTATTTATTGAAATCGACCATGATTGATGAAAGTCGCGTTGGGTATTTGGCCCGTCTTTCAAGTCGCATTGAGATGTCCTGTTTTACAGTGGAATTGCTACATAGCCTAGGATGTTTCCCCCTGCATAGCCTATGTCAAAGTGTTGGCTGTTGGTTGTATAGGTAAAGTGTCATTTCACACATGATATGAAAATTTTGATTATTTTGGTCTTGATTATTTTACTGCGTATATGTATGGGAACGAATATCATTACAGATCTTGATTGGCTCTATCACAAAATAGTGACTTCATTGTTATATCTGGAAATACTACTTTGAATTATAGATGTGGATTTGGGAAATGTATGGCAGTGATGGATGTTAATAATTATAGATTGAGAATGAGTACTGTGATTGACTGATATATAGTGCAGAATGGCGAATAGAGGAAACAAAACCTCTTACAAATTGTGTGGATTACTTCTGTTTTGTAATGGCCGTGGGATGTAAATGGACAATGAAATTAAGAAAATAAACATGAATTTTACTCAATCATCTGATTGTTGGTTGATGCATATTTTTCTTACTGCAAAATATGTTATGGATTGCTTGATTAATATCATGAACAATAAACATTTTTTTTCCCCCTCATTATCTCATTTTCCGCTAATTACAACCCCCTCACATATCCCATATTCATTTTATTCACTCCATGTTCTGATATTGATTACAACTAAGAGAATTTATGTGTTAAGTGGTTGAAGTGACAGTGTCTTGAGTGGATTGCAGTGAGGTTTTACTTGGTTGATTTAAAGTTGATTTTTTTATTATCATTGGGCAGTGACCATTTCTTCTCCCCTCTCATTATATCATGTTTTCTCCCAATACAAACCCTTCACGTTTCCTGGAACACTGCTTCACCCCCCTTCTCATTGATTAATGTTAGAATAATTTATATGGATTGGATTGCGTGAGACTATTACATTATGAGCCAAATCTATTTCGTATTTTTAAGGAGTTTTCATGCATGGTTATTTAAATGGCTATTTGATAATTCTTAACATATGCAGGATGAGTTTTTCAGTCGGGGAAGCCATGGCCGAGGAAACATAGGTAGATTTAAGTGGAACCGAAGCCCAATAAGGCCTAGGTTCTCTATACATTTTGATGTTGATTCAAAAGAGCTTGGCCATTTTTTTCATGATGGATTCTTTAATTGGATTGGACAGGGAATATTCCAATCGAGGCCTAAAAGGACTTCTTTCTAAGCCCCTCAAGCCCTCGACATCCCTGTGCTTCCTCATGTCTCTTTACAGCCTGAAGTCCCAGAAAATGATGGGTGGCAGGAGAATGTTCACTCGACAGTCTCCCAACACCGTGGCTGGCCAAAATTAACTTTGCCTTCTTCCCCACCTTTGAACCCCATTGTCCAATATGCACCTAACCACTCACCAGTAAAATCCTCCCATGCTAGCAAGAGATTAAAAACTGAAGCCCACCATGCAGTTGATAAAGGAAAAACTATTGCTGTCCCTTCCTCACCCTCTGATGACTCTGACAAATCTGTGTCTTCATGGATGCATTTAAGGGATGTTTGTTCCCATGTGATCAGTGAGATAAAGCCTAAGGGATCTGCCTAGCCCAAGGCAAATTTAGGAAATTCAAGAGGTGACAACAACAACCAAGAAAGGGTTGCATCATAGACTGGAAAATATGGATTTTGAATTTTATTTTGTTTATTGTTTTATGACAGTGGACTTCATGGATTTTGGAAAACATGTTTTATTTTGGATATATGAGTATTATTTTAGAAACAATTTCAATTTTCATGAGCTAAAATTTCCAAAAGTAAATATGTTGATGGGAGGCACAAGGTGGTGTGTTTGCCTTAACTAATGGATTATGTTATGATGATTATGATTGTTATGAACTAGAGGGAGTCACAAGGGGTCCCACCTACTAGTTATTATTTATCTATGACCCTATTAACTAATGGATTATGTTATGATGATTATGATTTCTGTTATGAACTAGAGGGGAGTCACAAGGGTCCCACCTACTAGTTATTATTTATCTAAGACCCTATTATGATTATGACCCCAATAGTCCCTCGAACTAAAGTTAGTTGAGTCTTTAGTTAGCTTAACTAATAAGTTGGTTCAACTACTTCAACCAATCCTAATTTGTTAAAAGCAGAATTAAGGGGAGAAACAAGAGGAGGATAGAAGCACAAAGCATGCTAAGGTTTGCTCTTTGAGTTTATGTTGAGACAGTTCAGTTTTCATTCATTCATATATTCATCATAGCCTAATTCTCTTTTGTGATAGCAGTGTCTTATTGTAGACAACAATATTCAGGGCTGAATCAAATCATTCAAACACTTGTTCTTCAGAGGTGTTGATCTATCTTTGATAGTCCGTGTATACTTGTCTGTTTGTGAATTAATTTTCATGACTGATAAAGGCTATTGTGCAGAGTCGAGTGGGAAGCAATCCATGGCAAGCTGATCCAAATTTTAGATTTTATTTTTGGTTTTCTTTCAGAAGTCCTTTTGTATGTTCCATCGAGGATTTCTAAGTTTGACTTTGGTCCAAGATTTCCGTGTGAAGTTTTGTAAAGACAATGACTCTTTGGTGAATTGGAATGAAATAAAGGATTTCTTTATGTCTCATATATCTTGAGTATCATCTTGGTGTATTTACTTCTATTCTTACATTTATTTCAGCAACTGATATGTTCAGAAAAATACATAAAAAGTGAATTTCCAGCAAGTTTTTTGTTGATAAAAGACTAGCCTAAGCACTTGTAATTAATACTTGTGAGTTAGGATATATATTTTGTTGGCTATAAACATAGGGTGATATTCCCATCTACTTTACTTTAGGCAAGTAGAGTTTGAAAATGCTTGAGTAAGATCAATTCATATATTTTACTCAACAATAGGTTGATGCTCCTTCATCCAATATAGTGCGATGAATATGTTGATTGTGAACAACAACATCAATTTGAAACACAAGTTGGTGAAAGAGTCTCAATTTATAATTGTCTAGGTTAAACGTGATATTATTGGATGACTCAGGATCTATAGCTCCGATGGCTGCCAAGAGAGTCTTACGTTGGATAGGGCAGTGTTGCAAAAATTCGAGATCCGACATCCAATAAGGTTCTTGGGATAAATCTTCAACAATGTTGTAGTTCTAGGTAGCACAAGAGTTAGGATTAAAGGTCGACTTTCTGATAGTACTCTTGGGCAGATATAAGATAGAATTAGGTTTCTCAATCTGGAGAGGTCCAGACCGAGGGGTAACTGAAGTGGAAGGTGTATTAGTCACAATTCCATTAGTTACGCTTTCCTTACCGGGTTTGCTTGGGGGTGTGTCATATGTCATAGTTCTAGTGGTCAAATCTACACCATTAAACATATAAATATGTGCACTTGAGGAAGCATCCTCGTTAGTAGGATGACTTGGGTTGCCTCCTTATGGAGGTGTAGGATTTTGTGTAACCAATGACTACTGCTGTGGAAAAGGATGTGTCAAAACAAGGGTTTGAGAATTTCCTTTGAATAATTTAGATACTTCTTTCTGGTGGGGATAATCTTGTGTGTAATGATCTTCAACACATATGAGACAAGGAAATTTCAGTTTTCTTCGCGGTTGTTTGTCAAAAGCGGGTGGTTGTGTTTATGGTTTTGTATTTTCGGTTTGATTATTATTTTTCTTGGATTTATTATTAGTTTTCTTTCCCCCCCAGATTTTGATGGTGAAGTAGATTGAACTTCATTTACTTCATAAACTTTAGTGGGGGAAACATTTGATGGGACAAAAGTTTTCATTATTGTTTAGGTGGATACTGGATGATTGGTTGTCTCAGTCAACTATGAGACAAGCTAGGTTTTGATGGAACCGATAACACCATCTAAATCAGAAGTGAATGATGGTTTCGAAAACTGAAATTTCCTTGTCTCATATTTCGATGGATCGATTGATGTATGGGGAGCATTTGGGATTAGTTCATACAAACTACCATATAGGGAATAAACCAAATCCAGATATTGGGTGTGAGAAATAACTTCCTCTTATGTAACTGCACTGCCCATTGCTACATCGCGAGCAATAGGAGGAAATATGGTTTTTTTGAACCATTCTGCCAACAACTGGTCAAGCATAGCTGCTTTGATCAACCATCATCGTCGTCTCCATTCATGAATATGATCAGAAATATGTGCTAAGTTAGTTTGATGAAGGGAGGTCAAAATTTCCATGCCGGTTTTGTATCTGATTGACAACTGGAAATGGGTGAGGAAATCCATGGCAAGTGAATTGAAATATTGAAAAGATCCATGTTGTAACTCAATGTACCATTTTGTCGTTGAACCCGTAAGAGTATGCTAGAAAACACACAAATGAATAGAGTCATCCATCAATGAGTTTGATGAACACCACATATGAAATGTCATGATGTGTTTATTTGGGTCTTCTTCAGGTTTACCATCAAATTTTGGAATATTAGATGGTAATTTGGCTGGAATTACTGGCCAAAAAGGGGAGTGCAATATGGGATCATTCGTTAATATCGACAGATCCAGTAGATCTAAAGTAGCCAAGAAAGGTAACTATCGATTACTTTGTGGATGATACTGGTGAGGCATAGGGACACCAATAGGACCGTAAACTGGTTGTGGTGGAAAGTTGTATCCAAAAGGTCCTCCATATGCGGTTGTTGTGGATTTTGGCCAGCAAAAGTAGGATTCATTTGTTGAGGAATTTGCGTAAAAGGTGAGGGAAAACCCATTTGGCCTTGCGAAGGATAACTAATATAACCCAAAGGGGGATAACTAGTTTGACCTATGGGAGGATTACCAATTTTCCCTTGAGGAGGGTAACTATGTTGTCCCTGAGGAGGGTAACCAAGTTGACCCTGAGGAGGATAACCATGTTGATTCTGAGGAAGGTAACTGATTTGACCTCAAGGAGGAAAATATGATTGGCCTTGAGGACCCCAAGTGGGTTTCATGACACCTAGGAAGGGCTTTCCAAAATATAGTACAAAAGGATTGGGATTTGGAGATCCTCCATGCGGGTTCAAATTTGAAGATCCTCCCTGATATGGTTGATTAAGAGGTCCTCCCTAGGGTGGTCCCCAGGATTTTTCTGGGTTTCTGACAAAATGATATTGAAATTTCCCCCCTACCATAGGTTGGATAACAACTAGGATTTTTCCTCTGAAAGAGGGTCGCCCCCCAATTGGGATTTGTCCACTGAATGAGGGTTTCCCCCCAGTTAGGATTTGTCCACTAAATGAGGGTTTCCCCCAAGAGGGATTTGTCTGCTAATGGAGGATTTCCCCCCAGTAGGGACTTTTCCTGTAGTCAAGTTTTGTGGTATGACAGGGTTTTGCATTCTATGATGTGAAGGTGTCCCAACGAGATTTTGTGGCGTGTATGAATTTGTTGCTTGAGGAGGCATTGTTGGTGTGACCATCATGGTGCTTTGCAAATTACTAGGTGATACAAATAATGTTTCACTCATTATTTGTCCTGAAGTGGTAGAAATATTAAGTGTTTATCTGACAGGATGGTCAGAGTACTGACTCGATGGTCCTACATTCACACCGATGGTGACATATGTATGTTGAGGGTTAAAGAGTGGTCGGTTCAAATAAATTTTTTCATAAAGATCATGACCCAATGGAGTTCTCCATATAGGATGAATAAGAGTTTGATGTGGATCTACCATTTCAGTAAAGCGGATAGGGGTTGTATATCCTTCATTTGGATTTGGTCATTCTGATTCCATGTCACATTCTTTGTATGGCCTTGATAGTAACCTAGGATAATCTTGAACTATGATGTTTCCTAAGAAGTCTACTCGGAGAAGGAGTGGATCAAAAGGGTTGGTCAAAGCTAGGCTTGAGGGAGGGGTAGGACCCTCCTGAAATATTACTATATCTCCCTTAGGATGTTCAATCAAAGGAGTAGCAACACTCCCAATGTATGAATAGTTTTCAACCTCTTCACGGTAAGTGTCTTCAGGTGAGTTAGGAGATAAGGGTTCGTATCCTTCCAAAGGAAACCCTTACATCCTACGTGATCGATGAATACCTTTTTCAGCTACAGTACCAATTTGAATTACATCTAGGATGAACAAACAACATTCGCTAAAAATCTACAAAACCAACAAGCAAAATAATAAATTCTCCCAATGAACGTACTAGTTGGTGATGAAATCCAACATCATAAGAACAAAGTGAGCAGGGGCTAGGATTGAGCAGGTGGATCAGTTACGTTGGCAGCCTTCTTAACATAATTACGCCTTGGTGCAAGTTTCTTCACGGTTTTACTCGCGGGTTACCCTCCAAGGAGCCCGAGTGAGTTTGACCAACGTCAGATATAGGTACAACAAAGACTTCCCTTCGCCATCACCTCATGTAAAAACCCTAAATATTGTGGCCACTAAGGTTACCAACTCACAGTCATCCTCTAGACAGGTATGGTTGACAGTTGGGTCTGAACGTATGGGAAAGATATCAAGTTTGAAATTCTTCAAGAGAATTGAGGAAAAGTGGACCGATGAACTCTTGAGGACCCCGAATGGATTCAGGATTCAGGAAGCTCCGAGAGCAAATGAAAAAATTGATTCCTGGGAGGAATCCCCAATATATGATCGTTCTGCTATGATTGGTTAAGCCTTAGAGGGATAAAATTTGTTTCTCTCTTGCACGCAGTTTGGTGTTTAACCCCTGTGTGAGAGGGGGATCCCAACTATTCTTATGCAAAAGTTGGATTTTCTCTCCTTATCAGAAGATTATGTGTTTGTATTTAATACTTTGGAGAGATTTCCTCACAACCTATTCCAAAGCTCTATTCCTAGTCTATTGTTGGTGTAAAGATCTAAAAATAAAATTTTCTAGTTCAATTTTAATTAGCACTTATTTTCGTGGCTATTCGTTACTCAAGGGTAAATGATAGTGAAAATAATGATATTTTGAGACTCGACTCCGTAAGAAGGTAAAAATAGTGATATGCAAGTTTATTTTCGATGAACTTCTAGCTATGGGAAGGGGAAGAGCTTCTTTCTTTTCGTTACTAACAAACACTCAAAAGAAATGAAAAAACTTTATGCTATTTGTTCCCAAACAAGAATTCACACATTTGCCAAATTATCAAAGAGGAAAACCTTTCAATATCCAAAGCCAATGCATATAAATCCTTATTTGTTCGATTTTAGATGCAAACAATGATGTTCATCTATTGCTTAGTTATTTCACTAATAATGAAATAGTTCACTATGAGGATTGAAAAAGTATGAATCAAAAGAGCATACAAACAAATATACTCGCAACAATAAACAAGAGATCGAAAGAAAGAAAAATATCAAACTGCTCAATCAAAGATCAAAAAACACTAAGAAATCAAAAAGTCATACTTTATAGTCTTCAAGCATCGAGTAAGAGATCAAATACAAACAAATCAATATACCCATGATCAACAATATTTCTTATGATTTCTTCTAAACAATTAGATAGTTGAAAAGAGTTGCAAAAAGGGAAACCAAATCTGAGAGAGAAAGAGTTGATTTTGCAATCAAGAAAGAAAACACAAACTCAATAAAGACTAAAAATAATGAAGGAAAACAAGTTTATAATCAAATAAGAGCCAAGGTCAAATAGAAGAAACTCTAAGCTAAAGACGAATATCTAAATACTAGACCCATCAAGCAACATACTTGAAAATTTCCCTAGAAAAAGGAAATTAGCACTTTAGTAGCCAAGACACCAGAGTGCTATAACGCTCCATAGAAGGCTACGGGGAAGCGTTTATCAAGAAGTAACACCCTATTTTTAACTGTAGGAGAGGGATAATTCAAAAGAAAGTTTGAAAAAGACTCAAAAATCTCGATAACTCAGGAAATTTCAGTAAAGGGATCTGTAAGAACACTAGAAAAGAAAAGGAAGATGAAATCTTTAGACCAAATCAACAAGTAGGATCTAAGGATAGGAAAAAGTCTCAGATGAACCAACAGAAGAACAACTGAAAGTTCTCTTCCTATTGGAGTCGCCAATTTCTGTTATGAAAATATTCCCCTGCGGACAGGTGAACTTTCCCTTGTATTACAAACCCCTATACCAAGACATAAAATTACATTTGGACACTACCATTCCTATAAATTCATTTTGTCAATCAAAAAAGAGAGAAGGAGGGGAAGTATGATGTACCTCATTTATGACATTTTTCCAAGCTGCTCCAATCCATGAGCTTAATCCGACTCTTGACACAAATTAGTAACTGCAATGGACATCAAGAAACAAATGACTATCTCCTTCTCTAATGGATTAGACAAAATCAATTCATTTATGAAAATTAAGACAACCATAGACAAACACATGTAAACATACACTTGAATTAAATATGCCAAGTATATTAATGATAACTTAGAAAGGAAAACTTAGAATATTCATATGGTGTTGCAACAACCTCTCCAAGTCCTCCTCGTCCAACCCTTTCTCAAAAGATCCACAATCAAAATAACAATGCTTTGCTGATGTTTCCTCCTTTTCACCATGGAAATGCCTCTATTTATAAGCTTTGAGAGGCTCAAGGACCTTGAGTATTTTTGGAATTGGTTGAGGATATGTCTCCATTAGTTGTGATTTTTCCTTAGATGCAGCCATGGAGTTAGATTCGAGCCAAACTAATCCAACCCATCCATAGTCGTCTCTTAGAAGAAAGTGGGATTTCCTCCAAGATTCTCTCAACCAACACAATGCTCCCTTGAAGTGGACCACAAAGAATTGTAGCACTACCTTAACATGGTCAAGGAGAAATAGAGCTCCCTATATATGAGCAGGGGAGTGCTTATCTTCCAAAATGTCAAGAATATGAGTAATTGCCTAGGTAAAAAACTTGTTCCGACTATCAGATGATGGGGATTGTTCTTCTAACATGTTTTAGGGGTTGTAGCAGGTGTTTTCAGGTGTCGTTTGAGATGCGACACTTAGGAAAAGTGAATGTGACACTTATGACACTTGTGATAATAAAAGTGTGACACTTGTGACACTTATGATACATTGTTGAAGTGAGGGATTTTGATGTGTAATAGGAATACCTCTCAATTCTACAAAACATCAACCCAAAATCTATAAGTTTAGGAAGGGGCAACATGTCAAACTTATAGAGCTTGTCCCTTCCCATGTGCTTTTTGGAAATTTCACTTGCTAGTTCAAAAACACATAGGAAGGGTAGCGATCTACAAGTTTGGTAGGGTGTTAGGCCTACCAAAATTGTAGAGCTCATCCCTTCCCATGTGTTTTTTAAAATCTCATTGGTGAAGCCAAAAATGCATGGGAAGGGACAAGTTATGCAAGTTTAGCAAGGGGGGTAGTGAATGAAATCGCAAAAAATGCATGTGAAGGGCCCAAAATATGCACCATTAGTTCAAGAACTACAACACGAGTGCAAAAATTACAAGATTTAGGGCTTTCTTAGGCAGTGGAAAATATAAACTACCCTCTAGATAAAAAATAAAAATATATACAACAATATAGCAAACCATAATGTCTCATAGCTCCATAAAGGGCTTGGTTATCTCTATATTTTGTATTAACTCTATGATTTTTGAGAATAAAGTCATAGTCCTTTATTTGTTGAAGTTTTTATTGATATTGGGTTACTTTGGAGTAAATATTTTGTTCATGGTAGTTCTATTTTTATTTCTTGGTAGTTTTAAGACTCTGTATGACGTGTTCATTTTTTTTTAGTCATTAAATACAAGAAAAATAGTTGCATTGAGTATAGGCTCACCATAGTAGTGGTGTGTTGAAGATATATTCTAACAATTTGACCATTGGAATATCTAAGGTGTTTACAAATCATATTGGTATCATGGTAGTTTTCTTTGGGCGTTTTTGTGGTTTGGGTGTAGTATATGCATACCCATCTCAGGAGGTCTATATTGGAGTGAAAGATGCACGTTGTGGATCTATATATTAGCTTGTGATCCTTAGAGGTGGCATATGAGAATAAGGAAAGACTCGTTGAGGAAGGGGAGTTAAGATTTGCAAGGTTGGAATCTTGAGTAGCCAACATTTTAGGGAGTATGGCCTTACTAATAGTTACTCTCAAGAACAAGGTCACCTCCTTTTTGAAGCATCCTGACTCTAATGAGAACCCAAAATATCATGCACCAATGGAAGAAAAGGAGGAACTAAATCTTGAAAAAGGGGACTACAATAACCAATATTCTCATCCCTTATTTAAAGTGAAAGTAAATGTCGATATCAAACCTTACAAAGGTGAGGTAGACACAATTATGTCGAATCATTAGTTGCAGTAGTTAGAAGTCTATTTCAATGTGAAAAATGTAATAAGGAGCATAAAATAACGTTTATCGTATTCAATCTAGAAGGTCATGCATAGACTTTATGGGAAAGCTAAACCAAGACCCTTGGGCCGAGGGAAATTGACAATAACTAGTGGGAGGCGTTAAAGAACCTCCTCGAGTCTCAATTTTACAATATCAAGCATGAAGAGGACCACGTGATTTAGTGTCACTACTACTAACATTAGCAAGGATATAATGTATAAGAGTACACCATAGATTTCCAGAAATAAGTCATTCATCTAGGGATCTCCCCAAGAACCCGAATGTGATTATCAAGTAGTTAAGTGACCTTCACAATCAAATAAGGAAGCAAGTTATGATATTCAATCCCAACACTATAAACAATGCTTCTTTTCAAGGTCCATAGATTGAATCTCACAAGAAAAAGTTGTAGGCAAGTGGTTCAAAGTAGCTTGACCAATAGGGTGCTTACAAGTAGTGTGAAAAGAAGAAGGGGAAATGGAAAAATAGGAAGATCCTTACCACTGCACATGTGTGCAAGGACCCCAAAAAATCATTGTGACCATTGCAATATTGATGGTCACACTAAATAAAGACATTGGAAGCTACATCCAACACTAATATAACAACCCATCAGGGTGTTACTCTTAGGAAAATACTAATAAATCTACTTGGGAGAGAGAGAGAGAGAGAGAGAGAGAGAGAGAG
>SNQJ01S0048069.1:140245-164022 GCA_010110895.2 Picea sitchensis
AAGTACATGCCATGGACTCATAAATAATAGACAACTATACCATCAATCCATATAATAAACAATGCATAAATTAAATACATACATGAAAGGTACCTATAACCGTTTTCTTACATAAGCTTAAGAGTTAAGTGAGTTGCACTCTAGACCCCATGAACCAATCTTCAATCAATAAGATAGGAATCAAGCTTAATGAGGTGATGAAATTCAAAGCACACAACCATTATTTTTGCAGATGAATCAATCAATTACTCATAGGCTATGGGGTGCATGGATCTTACTACCACTCTTGACTCTAGTGATTGCAACAACATTCAACAAGGGCATCCTCTATAGATCACAAATGAATTCCATCGATTAGGTTCTTAGTTGTTTAACCTCAATGTGGTGGAGAGGCTCCTGGTCTCACAACACTACCAAACCTCATGAGATTATGGGATGCATGGGTCTTACAACCACCTTTATCCTCTTGAAAAATTCCCCTTGGTGGTGGCACCTATTAGCACTCTGTAAATTTTGTCCGGCTGAATAGACAAATGACAGAGGTAACTGTTTCAACCAGCTTTAGAGCTGAGGCACTATCCTGCTCAACTCAGAGAGGGATCTCTCGTGTCACTTGATGTTTCTATGGAAATCAATGGCTAGATTTGGTTTGTTTTGGGGGGTTTTTATAAAGTTGCTGAATAAATGAAGATAACATTTGGGCTATGGAGTCAAGAATGAACGATGTATCGACAAATCATGAAAAATATTAAGAGGAAAAGGCTAAATGAGGTGATGATTCTGAGTTTATATTTGAGTTTTGCATGGAATCAGAGGAAAAACAAACATATAACTGCATCATATCATATTAAAATGAATTCTGAATTGGTTAAGAAGAAATACACATAACCTAAATTGCTAAGCCAAGAGCATCGTGCGATGAATTATGGGCTTTTGATTCTCCAATTTAGACAGATGCAAGTGTAAATAAAATAAAATATCACAAGAATCACATACTATGAAATAAGATAGAACTCATATCACAACCAATTAGAATCTTTTCGTAAATAGTTCAAAAATCTGCTTCTGCATTTGTATATTCATTCTAGCTCCAAAGTTTTACAAAGTCTTCCTGCTCAGAGGGCAGGCTCCTCTTTTCCTCCTCTCATGTATTCTATATCCTCAGGATGATATATATATATATATATATATATATATATATATATCTATATATAGGAGTTACTTGTGGAATTCAAAACGATCAAACTTCCCCAAAATTCTAAAAATAGAGGTTAGTTACAAAAAGGAGTAATATATAACGACAGTTCTCCTACTTTAAAGAGATCGTTATGAATAGGTCTGACATATCCGGGGATTTTTCCTTTGAACACCATATGTCCAAAATTTGTTGGAACATACTAAATTCTACCTAAGAATTCATTCCATCTTGGATATTTCCTCCTTTTGCTCAACCAGGCTAGTTGATTTTCCCCAACGCTCTCAATCCCCTCAGCTCTGATTTCTGTCTTCTGTCATTTGCTTTGTTTCTTCTTCACTTATCGCTTGTAGAGTTCATCCGCGTGTCCATTGATGATTAGGTCCCTCATAAAAGGATTTAATATGACCCCTGATTCTGGTTATGTTGCAGGGTCAGTATGGAATTTGGTTGCTAATATCTGTGCAATCAACCTTTCTTTCTTACTCATTGATAAATGCTCCATGTTAGTTGAAAACCATGTTCCAGTGGATATTGCTTTATTGGCTTCGTCCATGTCTTCCAATTTTGCAGAGACCATGATTTTTTATTTTCCTTAACTCTTACAGAAATTAGAAATTTGATCCAGTTGGGGATTACTTCACTTATGAATGAGACGATGATTTCCCGGAGCAGAATAACGCCACCCATACTTGAAGATCGATAGTTATCAAGTTCCAATCATTAATCACTGACAATATTAGTTGTAGGGACGTTGGTTTACCACGCTCAAACAATCCATTTCAAATGATTATCCTTTGAGTTCGTTATCCGACGATGTTCCCCTGACATCACACGGTTTAGAAGTACCCGAACGAGTGGCGTGCATTGATTTGACCAGCCGTCACCCTTCGCTACACAAATTATTGATTTGACGTATTAGAACATGTGACATCGAGGATTTTGGGAAAATGGTTTTATGCAGACCTCCTTTTTCCCTGATGTACCTCTGAGGGCACCACACGTCCATGAATGACACCATGGTGGTTTTCCTCGGCCCACCTTCAATCAGTTAAGTCCTGCGCTATTTCACCGCCCGATATGGGTCTCAACCTTTGATTCGGGACACCCCAATATATATGGTCCATTGGGTCCCACCACTTTCATGTCCCTGCTAATATAACTCTGCCCGCTAGATGGGTTCCGACCTGCTGGTCTAACCCCTCTCTAAATTTATTTGGCACTCCGATTCCGAGAAATCGTTATAGTGATAACATAGGCTCCTATTGGGGATGCTATCCTCCCAGTGAGGTAGAAAATAACTCGTAGACCCAGTGCCTTATCCATTGGGCTGCTCCAAAACATGTGTGTGTGCCCTGCTCTGACCTGTCACCAATGTCTGCTGAAAACCAAATTCTGCATACTGCTCTTAACTGGATACTGAATACACCGCTGAAAACTGGCTGTACACAATACTTGAAATTCAAACTAGAAATTGCCTGATCAACAAGCTTATTTGCATACTCCTACCTACTCTAAAACTGCTGATATGAACACTCAATCAAGTGATGCTAAAGTGCCAATGTAACCAATCAAGCATTTGGCTTCCCAATTTTTCTCCGATCACATCCTTTTTAAGCAGGCAGACAAATGTAAACAATGGCGGCTAAAAACAAAAGTTGAATCCAAATCTTGAGCTTATGAATAAAACAAACTCCTCCTTTACTGAAGACTGTAATAGGATGGCCACAGGTTCTTGAAAACCATGACAGATCATTTCTTCTTGATGAGAAAAAATAGAAAGAAAAGATTCCTTCGCAAGTGTTTGTTTCTCTTGCTCTGTTTCTTCAACATTCTCAAATGAAATGGAAATAATAGGTTTGTCTACTCTTCCCTTCATATCAACAAAAATATTCATACATTCTTGAATGTCTTCAAATGTGACAACCATATTATGTGCATCTGATTTGGTTTTAGTAAACTTCTGGAAATTTGCTCGAGGACTGCCATTTTGACTTTCAAATGAACGAATGGAAATAAATTCCCGTTCATAATATTCTTTTGAATGTGAACATTTGATATCACGTACTATTTCATAGTCTAGAGTTCCCATAGACACATTTTCAAAACCCTCATCTGTGTGCAGGCCATTTAGAAATTGAACCACCATGTCATTTTCAGGGGAATAAAGACAACTTTGAAACACTTCGTTTTGTTGGAAACATTGTTGAATATCTATATTAGTTTTAGGCGAAGGGAAATGACCTTGAACAACATCTTCTTCTTCCTTTTCAGGCTGACATCTGAGCATAGGCTGCAAATCTGTGCTAAAATAACCTTTCAAGTGATCAACAACACAATTATCAAATGTGTGAGAATGTTGTTGAATTTCTTGATTGATGGAACTTTCCTTAGACTTCCCTGCTTCCCCTGTCATCTCACGATTTTCTAAAAAGGAGGAAAATCATAATGGAAGATAATCCGTACTTGCAAGTCCACTTTTCTCTTTGTATTCACCATCATGCCTGGAGGATTTTTGACTTGAGATATCACAAACATTTTGCTTCAACAATTTGAAATAAGCAAAACATAGTGGTAAGGTTGTTTCACTTGATTCAAGACCTTCTCCATTCTCTTCGCTGTGGGCATATTTATGAACATGCTCATCTTCGATTAATGGCTATATTTTTGAACTGATATGATCTTCTACATAACAAGTTATGGGGTCACCAATCACATGAGAAGAGAGCTGCAATATCTTGTTAATTTGTGTCGTTGGTTTAGTGTGATTTTTCATCATCACATATTCGTTTGATTCAATAATGATCTTAGAATTTTCTTTCAACAATTTAAATGCAACAAAACACAAAGGTAGAGAATTCTCTCCAACTGATCCAATACTTTTCTCTCTATAACTGTGATATGTAGATTGATTTATTTCACTATACTTCTGAAAAAGAATGTATTCAACATCATAATCATCCTCATATTTTTCATATACAGGTAAATTACTAACATATGCAATGTCATCTAGTAGGAACAAACTTGGAACATCAACCTGTTCTTTAAAAAACTGTTTTGTAAACTCATCTTCTTGGCTGTCTATAAATGAATACATAAAATAATCAGCCTCTTGCTTATCATGGGATGGATTAGAAACTAAATCAACACCTCCTCTTTTAATAAGTGGAATATAATTCTTTTTAAAATCATTGGCATTGGGAAATTCAAGAAGACCTATGATATTGTCGATTCTATGCTCAGGGTTCCAATCAACTATTTTCTGTGCATATTCACTCTCATTTTATTTAGCATCTAACCCCTTATCTCAAGTCTGCTCACATGCTTGGATATTGTGTTGAATTTCTTGAGCATCATTAAACATTTGTTGTAAGGACTTAGGTTTTCTTTCCATCAGGAGGAAAGACAGATCTGGATGAAGAGTAGTTGCATAATGGAGCATGGCAGCAACTTCGATGCGTTTAATTTCTTCAAACAAATTATAATAGATACTGGAAAACCTTCTACTGAATATAGAAATAGTTTCATTTCTCTACCTTCCCAAGGCATAGAACTCAGTGGGTTGTAGATTCAAAGATTTATTCTTTCCCCAAAACTTTAAAAATACATTCTTCAACTCCTCCCATGAGATAATTGTCTCTGGATGCAAATGTTTGAACTAGTCTTTGGTGTCCCTTTTCAAGGATTGAGAGAAGGCCCTCATACATACATCATCATGGTCAATATCGAACAAATCTACAAAATTTTCAAACCCTTGGATGTGATTTTCAACTGAGATTCCATCAAGTTCCCCATCAAACATAGGTAGATACTCATAGTATTTTGGAGGGAAATCGTGGAGAAATTGGGGTAACTTCAAGGGTGCATATCTATGTTGGGTGTTGGAAGACGTTGGAGCAAGTACAGGAGGGGAAACATCAACCTTGGCTTCATGGGGCTCATCAACTTGGTCATGATCATCACATAGCCCAGATGGATTTTTTTATTATCAAAATTAGTGATACAATGAGGATATGCATGCACAAATTTAAGAGGAGGACATACGATTTCAAGACTTTCGAGATCATCATTATAATGCAGTACATAAAGAAAAACTCATCTAGTATTTTCATGAAAGGACCAGAGGAAATTTATAACAAATAGTATAATGCCTTGGAAATAATCCCATTTTAAGTACTTGTTTTATTCCATAATGCCTTTTCATATCTATGTCAATGGATCTCATCTTCCAGTGAAGTCACCAATGATGTTTTGGAAGATGGATTCTGCATTGAGAGTGGAGTCGCCATTGCAAATATTTTTTTTTTGGATTCTTCTACCAATGGAATCACCTTCAAACCGATTCTTTGATGTGTGGAGTTGCTAGAGAAGGGATACAACCAATATGTGCCTAAGTTTCTGATTCTCTCAGACCTTAGAACTCAATCGTGTCATTCCTCATAGGGAAAATTTACCAATTTCATCCCCGACAACGACGCCAGAATGTTAGCACTCTGTAAATTTTGTCTGGCTGAATAGAAAAATGATAGAGGTAACTATTTCAACTATATTTAGAGCTGATGCACTAGCCTGCTCAACTTAGAGAGGGCTCTCGCATGTCACTTGATGTTTCTATGGAAATTGGTGGCTAGATTTGGTTTGTTTTGGGGGGTTTTTATAAAGTTGATGAAGAAATGAAGATAACATTTGGGCTATGGAGTCATGAATGAACGATGCATCAAAAAATCATGAAAAATATTAAGATGAAAGTGTAAATAAAATAAAAGATCACAAGAATCACATACTATGAAAGAATACATAACTCATATCACAACCAATTAGAATCTTTTCGTAAACAGTTCAAAAATCTGCTTCTGCATTTGTATATTCATTCTAGCTCCTGAGTTTTACAAAGTATTCCTGCTCAGAGGGAAAGCTCCTCTTTTCCTCCTCCCATGTCTTCTATATCCTCAGGATGATATATATATATATATATATAGAGGAGTTACTTGTGGAATTCAAAATGATCAAACTTCCCCAAAATTCTAAAAATAGAGGTCAGTTACAAAAATGAGTAATATATAACGACAATTCTCCTACTTTAAAGGGATCATTACGAATAGGTCTGACATATTTGGGGATTTTTCCTTTGAACACCATATGTCCAAAATTCGCTGGAACATACTCAATTCTACCTGAGAATTCATTCCATCTTGGATATTTCCTCCTTTAGAGTGCTCAACCAGGCTAGTTGATTTTCCCCAACGCTCTCAACCACCTCAGCTCTAATTTCTGTCTTCTGTTGTTTGCTCCATTTCTTCTTCACTGCTTGCTTGTAGAGTTCGTCTGCATGTCCATTGATGATTAGGTCCCTCATAAAAGGATTTAATCTGACCCCTGATTCTGGTTCTATTGCAGGGTCAGTATGGAATTTGGTTGCTAATATCTGTGAAATCAACCTTTCTTTCTTACTCATTGATAAACATGCCATGTTAGTCGAAAACCATGTTCCACTGGATATTGCTTGATTGGCTTCGTCCATGTCTTCCAATTTTGTAGAGACCATGATTTTTATTTTCCTTAACTCTTACAGAAATTAGAAAGTCGATCCAGTTGGGGATTACTTCACTTATGAATGAGACGATGATTTCCCGGAGAAAAATAACACCACCCATACTTGAAGATCTATAGTTATCAAGTTCCAATCATTAATCACTGACAATATTACTTGCAGGCACATTGGTTTACTAAGCTCGACCAATCCATTTCAAATGATTAGCCTTTGAGTTCATTATCCGACGACATTCCCCTGACATCACACGATCGTGAAGTACCCGAATGA
This sequence comes from Picea sitchensis, assembly GCA_010110895.2. NCBI lineage: Eukaryota > Viridiplantae > Streptophyta > Pinopsida > Pinales > Pinaceae > Picea > Picea sitchensis. The sequence goes on from SNQJ01S0048069.1 coordinate 147,262, forward strand.
GTGGCGTGTGGTGATTTGACCAGTTGTCGCCCTCCCTTACACGAATAATTGATTTGACATATTAGAACACGTGACATCGGGGATTTTGGGAAAATGGTTTTAGTTAGACCGCCTTTCACCCCTATGTACCTCTGAGGGCTCCACGCATCCATGAATGACACCATGGTGGTTTTCCCTGGCCCGCCCTCAATCAGTTAAGTCCTGTGTTGTTTCACCACCCAATATGGGTCTCAACCATTGATCCGGGCTACCCCAAGATCTACGGTCCGTTGGATCCTACCACTTCTGTGTCCCTTCCAATATAACTCTACTTTCTATATGGGTTCCAACCTATCGGTCTAACCCTTTCTAAATTTATTTATCACTCGAATTCTTGGAAATCATTATGGTGATAACAACACCCACCTTGAGAAAATATATTTCTACCACCTTCAATCCCTAGTGATCACAATCACACACAATTGTGGCATCCACCTCTAAAAATATCTTACTACCATCTTTAGTCCTTGTTGATCGTAATCACATGTGGTAGTGGCATCCTGTAAAACTTTGGGCCTAGGAAAAAAGGTACAAGAGATAGGCACAATCTGAGCATAGGTACCATCGATTAGTTAGGTACACTACCAACCCCTTTGTCTACACAAACTATATTAGAGAAACCAATAATCCTGCTCAAGCAAGTACAACATCCAATCATAGGTTCTCAAATAACAATGATAAAAAAACACAGAACTTTTCCTTGAGGAGTCTTTCCCTTTAGTGCATTTCCATGTCTTTCCATCAATGTCTCAACCTATAACATATTAGTCTCTACAAGATACCAATGTATATGCAACTTTATCATCATAAATAATATCATAACATGAAGTGTATTTATCATAAGGACCAGTCATTCTAAGTCATCATCCTCAGGACCACCAATAGTACATAATCATCATCAAGAGAACTAATGTTACATCATCAAAGATACCAATGTTACATAGTCATCATAAAAATAAATTAATGCTAATTAAATCATCAATCACGTAAACATCATTTCCCATCACAATCTAAGTAATCACGCAAGTGTCTACATCTACCATATTTCAATCATCAATAGAAGCAATGTCATGTGATATTAAGAAAAGACACCATCCTAGCTAAGCATACATGCATATCAAGTAAATATTACTCACCATAAACCATCAAGTGTATAATCATCAAGTCATGCTTGTGTCGTAAAATATCAAACAAGAGATAATCCAACTACTAATATAAAACATTCAATGTCTAGCCAAGGGTAAAAATTACAAGAAGTATCAATCCTAACCCTAGGGAAATCTTATTCTCAATAATAACTAAGGAGTGAGGTGTGTTTCATCAACAACTAATCACTAAGGAAAAACTCAACCATTATCCATAGAGGTGTGATACTTGTAAGAAATTAAAAATAAACGGTAAATAAATATCATCCATAATCAAGAGTAGCAATTGTCATCATGGATATTAAGAACTATAATTTTGTATAGTACATGTCATGCACATCAAGGGGTGTTTACAATGTTGGAATTATCCCCCTCACAACATGGTTGTGACCTCATAGCCAATTCAACTTTAAGTATAAAACCTCTTTATTCTAGATTCCCAATCATCTTGTGCATTTATAGTCATCAATCATCAAATGATAATAGCATCTACCTCAAATCTTCTTGGATCATTATTCTTATCAATAATCAAAGTAGTCTTAGTCTCACAAGCATTGTGAAATCATTATGATTCACCTAGGTCTTTAAATTTGGCACTATCACCCAATTTTTGACATTGTCGACATTCCCATCAGTACCATCCATATCATTAACCATCAACAAGTCACTAGTGTTATCAGTTTGTGTATCCTTAATATCGTTGAACCATCAATGATCGAATTGCAACATCATCACCCCCTTGTCATAATTGTCATCAATAAGTCATCATCAAAATCAATATCATCGAGTTAATATGTACACATCATTATCAATTTGATCGACTTTGGTGTTGTCAATTAATCATAGATAATTCCATCAGATCATCATTACTTTACTCATGTATCGACCACTTAAATATCATAATTATCATCACTTAAAAGGGTAAAAGATAAATACTTATATCACACATGCATTTATGTATACCTATTAAATACTTATGAGATGCACACGTGCAAGGTCTTTGGGGCTACTAACTCTATGCATGAAAAAGGTAAATGCAAATTCCACATGGTTAGGATTTCTCATATGAGTTCTACCTTACGTCTTGGTTTTAGGGACAAAAAGGGTCTTCCATAGACATTCATTATGGTAGCGAGATAAAGCACAATGGTCAAGCATAATATAAATCATGCACTAATTAAATCAAAATGCAATTAAGTTATGACTCCTACATTAAGCTCTTCTCTACATTTTTCTATATTGAAGTGAATTTCTTTGTTTAAGATACATGTCAAGATGCAATTAACTTAGGATTCATTAATCAAACCATGCAACTAGATGCACTAAGGCTCTCACTTATCTATTAATACAATCATTTGATAATATCAAGTGAAACTAAGGGGCGACAAGTGTGGGGGGAATCATCCTCAATCGAGAAGGAAAACATAATTTTTTTTTATGCTTGGGGATTAGGTGAGGCCTCTAAAATTAAATTTGAGATAATCTCCCTTTATCAAGGTCTCGTGATTTTGAAGAAGATGGGGACCAACCAGATTTAAATAATAATCGACACCACCATAATAATTTGACTTATGCATTTCAACACAGCTCCCCAAAATACTCATTTAAGCATAATTGTATCTAGAACAAAAATATTGGCATGAAGCTTCATGTCCATAGAATTTCATTGGGTTTTAAGGAAGTTTAATGCTTGAACTAAAATGCATGAAAATGATGCAATCAATTTGCATCAAGGAATTATGAGGAAAAAAAGGGGGCTTTTTGAACTTTTCTATCTCCCATGACAAATTAGATTTTCATTTTCATTTGTAATGTATTTAAGACCAAGGGACAAGAAGTGGAGATCATTGGTGGTGGGAATATGCAATTTTAATTCGTTGGTAGCTAATGTACAACTTTTTATAACCATGGAGGAAGGAACAATAATTAGCTCTGTGAAGATGGTATGGGTGATCAAGTGTGGGATTAACAAGAGGGATAGAACTAGTTGTCTTTACCCAACCTTGTTTTTCTCCTTCAACGTGAGGTCTGTGGAATCAAAAGTGAGTGGTATCCCTCTAGATCGACTCTCACTACGTGTTTCTTTCTATTTTTTTTGGTATAGGTCTATAGTGATGGAAAATTTGCACAAACACTCCAATATATGTGCATTATGTGAGAATGTAGACTTGCGTCAAGGCATTTGTTGGTGTGAGTGGCACATAAGAGAGATTAAGGAATACCTTTATCTTTATGTTCAAGAATAGGAAGGAAGGTGAAGATATTAGGATTAAAATCATGAGAAAATGTAGATCAAGAAAGGTATTAACTCTTAGGTTGAAATAAAGAAGATCAAGCAAATGAAAAATGAAAACATGAGGGACAACAAATCACAAAGGATGAATGAAATGGAAGAAAAAAATAAGGAGATGCAAGATAAAATGGAAAACATGGAAAAGGATAAAAGAACATCAAAGGAAGAAATGCAATTAGTAGCTAATCTGGGTGGATATTAGTGGCCACCCACCTATTCCAACTGGCTCCTCTTGACAGTTTTTGGTTCAATACGTTTCTCTGTAATAATGACATTTCTTTGTAATAGTGGGTTATGCACTTCTGAGGCTATCTTGAAGCCCTACACAACATCTAGGTGGATATTGGTGGCCACCCACCTATTCCAACTGGATTTTTCTTAAGTTTTCATGTCAGTACATCTTTCTGTACTTTGAGGGCCGTTTTGGGGACCTAAAGCAATATTATTTTTTGTCTTGCCACAATAATACTGTAGACTAAGTTATATTTTTACAACATAATGTGTATTTCTCGAAAATACCTTTCCAATGAGCTATCACATGCCTAAAACGAAGGTTGTATGCAAAAGTTACGACCCCAAGAAGTTTAGGTACTAACTTACTCATCGGGGCCCACATAAATTTTGGCGTTTCATCTCCTAGGGTCAGGTTTTTGGATGTCTATGGTTTTGGCATTTGTGAGTCATGTTAAAAAGGCCTCTGGAGCCTCATTGCAATCATTCTCCTCAAACAGATGCGCATAGTAGCCACATCTCTTCTCAAAGATAGCTACCACCATTCAAGCAAGTTGTTTTCAATTCTGTAGTTTTACAGTTTCAACCTATTTATTTATTCAATAGAAGTTATTGTTCACTGGATATCTGTTGTTGTTCTCTATATCTCTGTGTTATTGTATTAATTCTGTTATTCATTTATTTTCACTCATAAATATGGATTAGTGGTATCAAAGCGATCTGTTCTTCATTTATTTTTCTTCGTGCATGTCCCCAACAAGATTTGGATACAAGAAGTTGGGACTCAAACCAGTCAAGCCTTTGAAAGACCGACCGTGTCGAGCCCAACAAAAAATCATCGGGGATGAAAAGAAATATGATGGAGCAAGAGATCCTTTTAAAATGTTGCTCGAGGAATCCCTTGCACGATAAATGAACGAAATGATGAAACACTTTTCACATATCCTTCGACAACTGCCCACAAGAGATGCATCTACATCAAGCGACCATACAACCCCCTTCAAGGTACAAGTAAATTTTGATATTCCATTATCTGAAGAACTGATAAATGCAGATGCTGTAGATAAATGGATAAATATGCTCGAAGGGTATTTTTCGATCCATAATTTTTCTGACAGGGAAAAGATTACTTTTGCACTCCTCAAGGCCATCCCCCATGTTAAGGACTGATGTGATACTTACTCTGAGAAAAGGACCATAGAGGAATCTGCAATATTTACGATCGCCCCCACATGGGATTCCTTCAGGGATTCCATTAAGGAACAATACTACCTTGTTGGAAGTTACGAGGATCGATACAGAAGATGGACCATGCTATGTCATAAAAGGGACTAGAAAGTACCAGATTTCACCAATATTTTACATACCCTGCGCGCTAAATTGATTATCAAAGACTCTGAATGATATATGGTGCTCAAATACTGCATATGTCAGCATAGATAAATTCAAACAAAAATGGAGTTTTTGGACATTACATCATTAGGTGCGGCTTATAGATATGCTGTCAAGATCGAGCATAAATTTAAGTAGAAGAGATGAGAGTTTGGATCTGCAAACTCCTCATAGCTAAAGCATGGAAAAGGCAGCCCCAACCCACAAAATAAGGGACATAGAAAAGATGGCCACTCTCAGGAAAACCGGTCCAATCCGCAACACAAAGTGTAATGGAAAGTCGAAGAAGGACATGGGAAAGTGGTGTGGATACCATAAAATCCCTTGGAAAAACACCGAAGAATGTCGCTCCAAGTAGTCACTGGTGGCCGAGCTGAAATATTTCGAGTCAGAGGAAGATTATGACTTTGAATCAAATCCAGAAGGAGGGAAGCAGATTATCGATGTTGAAACTAGCGCCACTGTTGCTACCACCAAAGTCCAACCAAGCAAACCAGAAGAACCAAAGGAAGGGGAATGCTTCTTTCACTCACAAATGTGGGTAAAAGGAGATCCACTTCATTTCATTTTCGATAGCGGAGGTCAAAAGAACCTAATCTCAACAGAGGTCATTAAGTGGATAGAATTTCTGATGACACCACACCTGCAACCCTACACCATCGACCTTCGCCAAGGAAGAGATCTTCGTGTCAGCCAACAATGTCGTCTCCCATTCAAAGACGAGATATTGTGTGATAATGATCCCATTGAAGTTTGTGATGTTCTTTTAGGAAAAACATATTTGTGGAAGTGACATGTTATGTATGAGTCTAGACCCCGCAGTGTTATTATTACTTTGGGTAGACAATTGTATAGGATACTAGAGGCACTACTACATATTGAAAAATTTACGACGACCACTTGCGACGAAAGTACTCTTTCGTCGCAACATGCAAGAGAAAAAGTTCATCTTTTCTAAATCTACCCTGTATTCGTTGCAATCTTGACGCCTATAGTTTTACTAAATTATTAGGGTTAATGTTCGTCTCACGAGAAACGCCTATAGATTGTCCGTCGCTCTTGCGACGAACGTTGACCATAATAATTTAGTCAAAATTTACCATTGAAAATGACCTAAAATAAATAGATGGAAAAAAATATATTTTCAGGTCACTATCGTCACAATTGCGACGATAGTGACCTAAAATTGGTCTATAAATATTTGACGATTTAAAGATGTTGTGACAATCTTGCTATAACAATGACAGTTCCGAAAGGGTATTTTTGTGTGGAAAAATGTTGCAGAATGTTGTTAGAGGTGGGGAAAAAAGTAAAGCAGGTGAAAAGGGTGATGGTAGATGTTATTACCCTTGTAAAAAATGTTTCCTCAGACGTCCCTTAAGAATTTTAATAGCAACAACTACAAAACATTGTAGGAAATATGTTCACATTGATGGCGGATCGAATGAATATTGTCCCATGGTAATTAGCTATATATTCATTATCTTTTTTTATTTTGTCAATTTTATATAAAATTATATATATGTATATATATTGTTTGAATGTTTGTTATAGTATACACTAATTTTGTATATATATTGTTTGAATGTTTGTTATAGTATAATTCAATTTGCATGATTGCTTGTAATTATAAGGTTAGATTCTTCCTCAATCCTTCCTCGCACATTTCACCAAGTGTTAGTAGAAATGATTTTGTACAAGATGAGGAACATCACATGACCAAGCAAATGAGGATCTTTGAAGAAGATGATGGGGAAATCAAGTTAATGATCCCATGAAGTAGAATAAGGATGGGGCAAATCAAGTTAATGATCCCATGGAAGAAGATGATGGGACAAATAAAATGATCCAAGATTTATTCAGTCATCCAAATTAGGATCATGGGGACAATAGTGACGGTATTTATGATGAACCTCTATTAGGAAAGGAAAATAAATTACTTTATGAAGGATCAAGAGAAAATCTTCTCCGCTACATTGTTGTTGGTGAACTAAAGGTTATGAATAATTTGTCTAAATTAATTCTGTATGACACGATATCAAGGTATAACATGTTTCATCCTCATACCATACATAAGTCGTTGATTTTATTTGTTTTAGTAAGAATAATGTGTAAAAATAAGAATGCATTTTTATTTATTAATATTCTCTACATTAACTAGTTGTTTGTTGTTGTAGATTGTTAGTGAATTTTGTTACCATTGTCAAATATTTTACCGCACACATATCAAGGTTTGCATGACATTATGAAAGACATTTCTAAATGGATTATCAAACTATAGATGCATGTCCTAATGACCATATTATATATTATGGACAACATAAGCTCAAAATGATCAGTCCACAATGTCTTATCAAGAGATATCGAACCGATCAAGTAAAAAAAAAAGGGTGCCTTGAAAGGTTCTTCGACATATTCCCATAATTCCATGTTTGCAACGATTAAAGGAACTATAGCACAATTCTGTTTGGATTTTCTCATCATGCACCTAACATAAGTGAATACAGGTTCTCTCAATGCCCCACACATGGTTCCTCCGTGATTTAGGAACAGGAAAAATGGCAAGATTTCAAAGATGAACCTCAGAATGTTAGGCTTTCATTGACAACCGACGGTGTTAATCCATTCCAGAGAGCTTAGGTCTATTTAATACTGCCAAGGTGGCCTATTTTGTTATAAACAATAAAATTTCTCCTTGGATGTCAATAATTAGGGAGAACATAATGTTGACAAATGATTGTCCCAAGTATTTGTTTACATACTAATTATTTGAATTTAACATTTTCATTTGTTTCCATATTCTTGCATAATATCTTTGTTTATTTATTTTACCTGTATATATATTACATGGTATCATTCCTTTAGTAATTATGTGTAATTTCAAATCAATTAGGTGTATCATGTTAAAGATATGAATGTATATATTTAGACTCTTATTGACGAGCTACTAAAGTTGTGGGATGGCATCACTATGTATGATATATGTAAACCAATTGGGGAGAAGAAATTTAAATCAAGGAATACTTTGTTGGACAATTCATGATGCCCCTAGACTAGCACATTTACTTTTGTGGTATGTATAAGAATTATAATATTGCTCTTCAATACTATACAATATTTTAATGTTATCATGGTGTATGTTTACTTTTTTTAAATAATCTCATCGTAGATAATTGACATCAATCCATTTGTTGAAGATGCCTTCAAACAAAGGGTAAATTTTCAGTCCAATTCAGGGGCTCTAAGATGAAGTATCATCATTCAATTTTTTAGGAAAGATGGTGTTTTATGAGTATAGGCACCTTCTTGCTATCGTGACCACCGAAAAACATCTTCAATGGAAAGAAGAGACCTGGGTTTAAAACCATGAAGAATGGACCCTCACCCATGAGGTTGGAATATAATAGAAATCAACAAGGTACTTATACCTCATAATGCAATCGAGATCATGCAATGTTTTAAATGTTTATTTTAATCATTGGAATTTATTTCCACCAGATTTGATAATTATTTTTGTGATTTCTTTATGCTTCCTCAAGGCCAGAATCTTCATGAAGGCTAATAATGGGCTTCCAGGAGGAATTCAATCTTATCCCACTAAATTCATGAGGCTTCCCTACTATGAGGAGCTAAAATATTCATTTGTTTTGATACAATGGCTATCGGGAAGAATGTGACAGAACTATGGTAACCATAGATGGTAGGAGGAACAAAGCCAAAATTGTCAAAATTTTTACCGATTCTTCAAGAAGCCAATCAGTAATGCGGCGTGATTCGGGAGCATTCAAATATATAATGTAAAACAGAGTACTAGATCAAATAAACTTCCATGGTTGTTAACAAAGCAACAAAGCAATGACGTAAGATGGGTCATTCAAAGAATTAAATTTCCACGGGTTTTTCTTCAAACATAAAATATCTTAACAAAGAAAGGCTAATTTGGGTAAAAACACATATGATTGGCATACCTTCATTACCTTTTTTGTATTCATTTATATACTTGTACTAATGGATTCTTTTATTTTATTTTATTTTTTCCTTGTTCCTTTTGGTCTAAACAAATAACGCATTCATTTTGTTGTTACAGATGTTCTATCGCTATCTCCTAAACGAATTTTGGATGCAACAACGCCAAACAAGTTATATATGATCTTGGAAAATACATGAGGTAAGATGTAGTTTTGATTTATATGCAAAATGTTCTTTCAAATTCATTTTTGTACTTAATGACACGTTGTTTTTAATTTGTAATGTAATGTAATATATTGAGTATTATGTTTTGTTGAAACACATTATTTTCTTGTGTCATGATCTCATGTAGATGGTTGTCATTGAAAGAAATCCAAGGAAGATGATATAAAGTATCGTAAGAGAGAAATTCCTCGTCGCAGTGAAAATGAAAAGGCATATACCTCCTGTCAATGTACAAGAACACTACCTCACACCAAGTTGAGGAGATTGTTCAGGACCGTTCACACAAGGGTCAATGTGGATGGTGGAGAGGTAACTTGAATCATTGAAGGCGATGGTTGACAAAGAGCACGTCCTAGTTGGCTCCTATGTGGGAGGGATATATGGTATATCAATCCAAGTGAGGTATATTAGTCAAGATCTTCCTAAATTGAAGTAACTAACTATGCATGTAGTGGGTCACATTTGGGATGTGAACTCCAAAAAAAAAAAACACAAAAAAAAAAAAAAAAAAAAAAAAAATGAGAGGTAATATATTAATAATTATGAAAAAATTCCATGTATTAATAATACATATAAAGTTTCATGCGATATGATCATACTCCATTAATATATTACAGGATTTATTTCATAAATTATAACATTTATAATTACCTGCTGTAATGCTATAACTAATATTTAATTGATTGGTGAATTATGTTTTTTGATTCGTTGCTCTAGAGGGAAAATACTGCATTTATACATTGCAAAACAATCTTGACCGATGAATGTATGGATTGAAAGATGTAAACAACATAATGGAGGTAGGTTATCATGGCAACTAATGTCTAAATTGGTTAGAGAAGCTCAGAATTATGCGCCAATGTTACCGCCAGAGGGAATTGATCTGTACATGGTTTGGAAAGATGGACAAAAGGAATCTAGACGGTCTCGGTTATTTTATATTATACCAATGTGACTACATGTGTACTATATTTTCGATATCAAGTTATATATAAATATATGTTAATTTATTAATGGACAATTCATATTTTACATATCTGACATATTAGTATTGAGAAACAACTACAAGGCTATAAAGTAAATGGTCATAAATTTCAAGATCAAACAATTGGATGAAACAATAAAGGAAAATCTTCATAATGTAAATAACTACGTAGTATTCCAAAGCTAATGTTTCCTCTAGGGTTTAATGCACATCCTCGAGTCATAAAATGGATACTATGGGTATTTAAACAATATACTTGAGTGTGAGCTCTTTAATTCCTTCAAATTAGTTTGTTTGATGTCACGTTGTATAGGTTACCAATGCATGAACGTGATGAGGAAAGAACTGCTATTCAACATGCCATTTGACTTAATGTGATGAAAACAACGATGTTTGAAAGAGGATGTGATCACTATGTTTTTCCAGTTAATGTGAATATGTATTTTATCAAACGTTCCAGTATGGGATTAACATTTGTTGTTAGATATGATCCAAGAGGGAAGGCCACTAAGTATACTCATTTACATGTGAAAGAAGACATACAATATTAAGAAGATATTCGGGATGTAATATCGAAGGTAATTTTAAGATCATGGAGGACTGGTTGCATGAAGAAGATGAAGAAGATCATGATCTAGCGTAGGGAGACAATATTGCAATTCCTGATGATGATGTCTATGAAAATATGCTCTAAAATGATGTTGATGATCGATATATCATCAAATCCTTTCTCAACATCGCCTGTAACCAGATGATGATACATATGTAGGGTTCGATGAAGAATATCAAGATAGAATAAGTATGATTACATAGATGCTGAGGTTGGATTAGGTACGCGGACTATATATAATATTTTAATTTGTATGCATTATTCTCTTTAAAATAATTTACTTTTAATGTCATGGGTTAATTATATATTTTTTTAAGTTTTATGTGACGCTTTTATATCCTAGGTTACATATCATTTAATTATTATTTGAAACATGAAAATAGTTGTCAATATAGTAAAGTATGTCGTAGACTAAAAATATCATTTAGAAACACATACTTCCATGTACCTTCAATACTCTTGCTTCGTAGAAGTTTCTATGAATCTTAATAGGACGCTGTTGGAATATTATTTTATATTTATAGATTGGTTTTGGGATCAATTGAGAGTGATAAGGAGGGAGGGAGGGGCTATGTGAGCTTCCACCTTCATGGTCGTCCTTGTTCAATAGAGGATAAATTTTGAAAACCAAGAGAGAAGCTCTTCTTTCATTTTTATACCATCATGATCGTGATAAGACTTCATCGATAATTTATGCCATTAGTATGTACTCTTGTACAAAAATAATGGATCTTGGGACTACACCATGGTCAAGGAACGAGAATGACTAACGGTGAACTTAAAATTGCACTCCAGAGGATCAGACACCCACAACATGGACATGGGAACAGCCAATAATGTTGAAATTTTTTCAAAACAGCTTTATGTATGCAATCAAATTTGTCATGGATAGACTATTGGTATGTCTTAACTATATATGAGGGTTTATGGACTCAAATTTGACTGACACACCCACTTTCTTCCATCATCAATTCATCATGGAAACCATAAACCCTATTTTTCATATGTTCTAGTAAATATGTTAATGATTCCAAGTTTCATATTTGTATTTGACTGAAGGTCCAGCTAGCTTCCAAAGTATAAAATTGAGATTTCAAGTTGATAAACCAAATATGAAATGAATCCAAGCATCATTTGATATCGTCGCAAGAGAGACGAATGTAAATAATCTTGCGACGAATTTGCTATACTATCGACGAAAAAAGTTCACCGATAATTTTATGCCATTAGTATGTAATTTTGTACAAAAATAATGGATCTTGGGGACTAAACCATGGTAAAGGAACGAGGAACGAAAATTGCACGAGGACTAGACATCGACAACATGGACCTATGAATGGGGCCAACGTTGAAATTTTTTCAAATAGTTTCTGTATTCACTGAAATTTGTCATGGATAGAATATTGGCATGCCTTAACTATATGAGAGGGTTTCTGGACTCAAATTTGAGTGACACAACCACTTTCTTCCATCATCAATTCATCATGGAAACCATAAACCCTATTTTTCATATATTCTAGTAGATATGTTAATGATTCCAAGTTTCATATTTATATTTGAATGAAGGTCCAACTAGTGTGCAAAGTATAAAATTGAGATTTCAAGTTGATAAACCAAATATGAAATGAATCCAAGCATCATTTGATATCATCGCAAGAGAGACAAATGTAAATAAACTTGCGATGAATTTGCTATACTATTGATGAAAAAAGTTCGTCGATAATTTTATGCCATTAGTATGTAATTTTGTACAAAAATAATGGATATTGGGGACTAAACCATGGTCAAGGAATGAGGAATGAGGAACGATGAACGAGGAACGAAAATTGCACGAGGACTAGACATCGACAACATGGACCTGTGAATGGGGCCAACGTTGAAATTTTTTCAAACAGTTTCTGTATGCATTGAAATTTGTCATGGATAGACTATTGGCATGCCTTAATGATATGGGAGGGTTTTTGCACTCAAATTTGAGTGACACACCCACTTTCTTCCATCATCACTTCATCATGGAAACCATAAACCCTATTTTTCATATGTTCTAGTAGATATGTTAATAATTCCAAGTTTCATATTTGTATTTGACTGAAGGTCCAACTAGTGTGAAAAGTATCAAATTTATATTTCAAGTTGATAAACCAAATATGAAATGAATCCAAACATCATTTGATATTGTCGCAAGAGAGACTAATGTAAATAATCTTGCGACGAATTTGCTATACTATCGACGAAAAAAATTCGTTGATAATTTTATGCCATTAGTATGTAATTTTGTAGAAAAATAATGGATCTTGGGGACTACACCATGGTAAAGTAATGAGGAATGAGGAATGATGAAGGAGGAACAAAAATTGCACGAGGAATAGACACCGACAACATGGACCTGCGAATGGGGCCAACGTTGAAAGTTTTTCAAACAGTTTCTGTAAGAACTAAAATTTGTCATGGATAGACTATTCACATGCCTTAACGATATGGGAGGGTTTCTGGACTCAAATTTGAGTGACACACCCACTTTCTTCCATCATCAATTCATCATGGAAACCATAAACCCTATTTTTCATATGTTCTAGTAAATATGTTAATGATTCCAAGTTTCATATTTGTATTTGACTGAAGGTTCGACTAGCTTGCAAATTATCAAATTGAGATTTCAAGTTGATAAACCAAATATGAAATGAATCCAAGAATCATTTGATATCGTCGCAAGAGAGACAAATGTAAATAATCTTGCGACGAATTTGCTATCTTATCGACAGAAAAAGTTCGTTGATAATTTGATGCCATTAGTATGTAATTTTGTACAAAAATAATGGATCTTGGGGACTACACCATGGTCAAGGAATGAGGAACGAGGAACGAAAATTGCATGAGGACTAGACATCGACAACATGGACCTATGAATGGGGCTAACGTTGAAAATTTTTCAAACAATTTCTGTAAGCACTAAAATTTTTCATGGATAGACTATTCGCATGACTTAACGATATGGGAGGGTTTCTGGACTTAAATTTGAATGACACATCCACTTTATTCCATCATAAATTCATCATGGAAACCATAAACCCTATTTTTCATATGTTCTAGTAGATATGTTAATGATTTCAAGTTTCATATTTGTATTTGACTGAAGGTCCATCTAGCTTGCAAAGTATCAAATTGAGATGATCAATGACCGTCTTTTAATCTAGAGTAGTGTTATTTCATATTTTGATCATCCTAGGGCTTGATAAAAAGTAGATATATATTTCATACTAGTGCATCAACAACACAATTTTTCTCTCTAGGAACTACTTCAATTGTGAAATCATCAAATAGTTCCATGGTATCCCATATTGCATTTCTGCATTTTTAACCTTTTGATTCTTAGGAACATATGCTCGTTTTACTTTTAATATAATGAGATTAGATTCCTCTATTGATTTTAATCATTTTATTCCCATATCAATTGATTTTAATCATTGATATTCAACTTGGTATCTCATCGTTGGTTACCTATGAAGTGTGACATAAGTACCCTCACAAGTTGGTATGGTTGCATAAGATAAATCCATTCTAATATTACCACCTAAACATGTAGCCCAATTTTTGGACAATAACATTCCCCAAGCATTTGGTACATCTACGACTGTCACATCCATCAATACAAAGATGTCTAAATATGCAGTTGGACTGACCTTCAGATCCTTGATAAGACCACACTCCTTGATTTCTCTCTATCCACACCACATACGTTCCAATATGGTGTTGTAGTCTTTAGACCTAATTGGTTCATGAATTGCAATGAAATTACATTGGTTGAGGCCCTATAATCCAACATACATTGATGAAGAATAATTTCATTTAGTACCAAGGTTATGAAGAAAGGTGCATGACTCATGTTTTTCCTATCTTGATGAATGGATTTCAAAATTAAGGGTTGGTCTTTTGTTGCTTCTAAATTAAGATACTTCTTCACCTTGTCCATTTGTGAGGGAATATTGATTAGCTTTGAAAGGGGAAATAAAACTGCTATCTTAGCTAAATAATTGACTACATGGACATTGAGTTTCACATTATCACTAGTGGTACTCTTGTTAGATGGAAATGAATTCACTATACTAGTATTCAAAGGTAGAGGTGGCCTAATCCATGGTTTTCTTTGTGGCTCAGAATCATTGGGTTGTAAAATCTCCGGTGATTTATTCCTTCTCATGTATTAAATGTATTTATCTTTCCTAATATTTGTTTTGGCTTCTTCACTTATAGAGTTTAACATGGTCATCCTCATAAACCTAGCAATGGTAACACTTCTTTTGACCAGATGGGTTTTTTGTTGGATGCTATATATGCAATCAAGGTCTTCAACAAAATTTAAAATTTCAGGGCCACTAGAGTCTTAAGATTATAAACCCTAATATAACCTCCCTATCCCCTACCATCTATAATCTCAATAACCCATATCCAATTAACAACTAATAGAACCCTTGGTATCTATAAAGACATATAATCTCTAATCCTTACACCTTCTATTGCATCTAACTAAAATAATAGTGGATTACTATACCCTTTGATCCATAACCCTATAAGTCATGTCATTCCTAACCCATATGAATCCCAACAAAAATAACCACTTCTATGGTACATTATAACCCATAATATAAGACATAACCACTACAACTCCTAATCCCTAAAATTTATAACACTTATAAAACTTATACTTAGCTTGCACCTCAAGAAATTAATGATATAAAGCATGGTAAGGGAATGACACTTCTAACCAACAAATCAAAAACCCAGAAACTTCATAACACCTCGTACCAAAGGAACACAGTTCATATTATAAAAATATCACAATTGGTTTTCACGAAAGCTATAAGTTGTTTAATTCTGATCAATGGAGGATACCAAAAATATTAGGTCACAATCAACAATGTCCCATTTGCAAGCTAATCCCTTTAGTCCACCAATATCAATGGTACGAGTTTAGTCATCACAATGTTGGTTACAAGTCCCATCCCATCCATCATAATAGATTTGTGTGCTTTTTTTTTATGGAACCTATTATCTCCTAAAATAACACAATCAGTTTCGTTCATTTAGGTGATAGGAACTGATTGAAAAATACTTTTCTAAAAATTTTAAGGTTCATTTTTGAGAGCCTTATGTTTGTAATAAAGTTTGAAAAACATTGATTTTGGTTTTTATTTCAAAAAGGTCAAATCATAGGTTTCAGTGGTTAAGTGCTTCTCCAAAAGCGCTTCTAAGCCACTGAAATCCTTAGCTTTTGGCAACTTAAACAAGAAATTCGGGGCTATTTTAGCCACCAAAATCGCAGGAGCCTAGAATGAGTCAGCACATCCTTTCACACACCTGAACCGTCAAGATCGAGGTTTTATAATTGCAATTGGCTGCCGAAAATACAAGAGGAAAACCGTTTAGATACTTGGATCTCATTTCTGCGTGATATATTGAATCTTTTCAAGTTGTTGTTTCATCAAATCACGTGGCTGTGTACTTCCCATCAATTAGTTAACAATCATGATTGTTTCAAATCTTAAGCCACTCTTTCACATCCCTTATAATCAATTTCACTCCTTAATGCATACCCCATACTTCTCATCCCTGTCGCAGCCGAGCCAAACCCTCCTAATTCTAGACTATGTAGTTTTTCTCCAAGCCCGATTTTCCAATTGCAGGTGTACAGGAATTGTTGATACTGAGAGGGGAGTGAATCAGTATCAAGTACAATTTAAAAACTTTTTCAACTTATGCTTAAACCATTCAATTATATCCAATGAGCAATGAACAATAGTATAAGAGTTACACCAATACACCACAATACACCATGCACAATATATGAGAAATAATCAATAGTTATTGTTCAATG
>SNQJ01S0048070.1:0-32845 GCA_010110895.2 Picea sitchensis
GGAGTCCAAGGGGGTCTACCGATGCCTCCGCATCCTCAAGGTCACAAACCTGCACACTCAATCAACTGAGTCAATAGCACCCGTATACATGAATAGTAATGCATCAATCATCTGTCAATCACATCATAATCAGATATATAAGGTCCAACATCAAAAAGGGTCCAGATCACTTGCGAGCAAGTGTCCTCAAAGAATAAGTGGTCTCAGTGTGCCAGAGCGGGATGTTACACTAAATGTCTAATTTTGAAAAAGGATATAAATGTGTCCCCACATGGATGATGGGGCCTGGATGATGGGGCCTTAAAAAAGGGGTTGGCTAAAATTTCAACCTTTTGGGATTTTTGGTTGGAATCTGGCGATGCAAATTTGGATAAAATCGCTATTTTTTGTTGTTTAAATTGTATTTATGAATGCATAAATGGATTCAACTTGATGAAAAAACCCTACGACACTCGGATTATACAAACTTAGCCACTCAAATCTACATATCCAACCATTCATCACCGGATTTCGGACAAAATCAAACGGAAAAAGTTGATGAAAAACTCCAAAAGATAGAACGTATAAACGTTTATACTACTTCTTAAAAAAGGGATTAATGAAATAAAATGTAATATAATGAACAATGCAAATGACAAAAAAAAATGGTAATTAACTTTGTACCCACTCCAAAATCAAACCCCCACAAATAGTAAGGCAACGGATGATTGGATTCGGGCGAGGAGGGAAACCCAAGGTAGTCAATGAATGAAAAAACAGAACTCCGATGGTAGGAATTATTTACAATTTAATCAAACTTACAGGTCTCAGAAGTTGTACGCGAAATTACAATATAGAGTTTAAAGTCGAGATTGACTCTTACCAGGGTCTTTAAAATCCTTAGATCTTAACTCGATGGACAATCTTGGGTGGAAAGAAACGTGATGTCCTAATGGCTCGGCTCTTGGATCCTACTAGAGAGTCATATATCTACTTCGTGCATCCATACTAGACCGGAGTATTTGATCGACCATGTTTGATCCTGGACATTTCCTGGCTTTTCTCTTGACCTTGATCTTTTACACCATAGCTCTACTCTACTCATCAATTTGTGGACCATCCAGTCTTAGAACCTTCCTATACTGACACATCCATTAGCGTTGTTACCCTTTCTCTTGACTATACTCTTTTGGACAGTTTCCCTGAGATATTGTTCCTCCCTAGTCCCACAACTACCTCCTCGTTTTTTGTTTCCTAATGTTTTCTGGATTGTTCTCCCTTTGCTCAAATCCATGATACTTCACCTACCCCTCTCCTACAATACGACAAGGGAGTTATCTTGTGACCTCGACTTTCACTCATATGGAGAAGGATGTCAACACACTTATGAGTGCGGCTGAGGAGGCCCTCTGGAACAGTGAGGGCCTCTTCTCCTCCACGGATGAACTTTCACAACTCATTCACCTCAACACTAGCACTCCCTTCCCTCTGCTGACTACCTCTCTGGCCCCACCCACCTACCCTCCCAACTACTCCTTTTCCTAAAGAATGAGCTATTGTCTTATCCACTAGTATCGACACACCTCTCCTGTCACCTACCCATCCCTACTTATGCTCAAACTCCCTCCCTAGATACCATTTCTACTACCTCTTCACGCCATTCTACCCTTGAATATTTCTATCCATCTTCCCATGGGGTTATCCCTTCATCCCTTTTTAAATCTGGAGGTATACATCAACATAAGAACCAAGTTGGAGCTTCACTACCTGACAAAAATTCCCCACACCACAAACCCTGGATTACTAAAACGTCTAAGAAGAATATGGTCCTTGGTCATGACATTGGTTTAGTAGACTCTGTCTCACTAAGCCTTTGTGCACTAGTGGGCAGATTCTCATACAAGCATCTTTGCAGAACTGATATCTCTGAGTGGGTAAACTGCAAATGGAATCCACTCTTGACTTATGCAGCAGAGATCACCTATCTAACACAAGGTTGGATATGCTTCAGTTTCAAATCACCAGAAGAATCCACTACTATTCTAGAATAGTTCTGGACTATAGACGGGGGTAGCCTCGTGTTGAAAAGACGGAGGATCAGTTTTGACCCCCTACAAGACTACTTTTGTCTCAGACATTTATGGGTCCTCCTCCTTGGACTTCCTCTCCACCTCTGGAACCAGAAACCCTGGAGACCATTGGTAACACTCTTGGTCACTACATCAGAGTAGATCATCATTCACTCACAACCTCGACGAAAAAAATAGCTCGAGTCATGTTAGAGATTGGCATTCACGATGGGTTGCTGGAAAGTATTGACATAGAGTAGCGAGGCAAAATCTATAAACAGAGTCTGGACTATCTAGGCATACCTTTCAGATGCTCTTTCTGCCAAAAAATAGGATATTTGAGGAAGAACTACCCGTGTCACTTAGCTGCTGAACAGACTGAGGAGACTATGCTTGATTTACCCTCTTTGATGGACTCACCTGATACGCCTTCTCACCTCTCATATCCAAGACTTACTTTCGATCAAGACTCTGTCGCCCTGGATACATTCACAGGTAAACTTAAATCGCTCTGTCCTTTACTCTATGACACTCTCCCTAGCTGGGAGATAGACATTTTGAACGATGCCACTTCGGTGACTCCAAAATCTCATGTATCTTTGGAGTCTCCAGTCACTCTTCCTTCACCTTTGGTGGCCCCGGTTACACACTCTCCTAGCCCAGTGGTGATTCAACCTCCCCTTCCTAGTGCTCTATCAACACTCCCTCCCATCAGTTGCCCAATCGAGCCACTGCCACACTGGTCGCCCGTCCCCTCACATAACTGACCACCACCTCCACACAACCTTCCTCCTCGGTTTCTTCCTCCCTCCCCCATTAAAACTCTCCTAGNCCAACACTTTAATTTAGAACTCTGCAAACTGGAACACAGAGAGACAGGATTTTTCTTCGACTCCCCCCCATTCAGGCTATTTGGTAACACAACTAGGCGAGAACTCCTTCACTGGGGTGTTGGACTCACTATTACCTTCATACAAAGAAATACTTTCTCCATCTCCCTTACCTATTTACCATGGGAATTATATCCTTGTGTCCCCATCTGAAACAGATTCTATAGGAAACAACAACAACTATGATTTATCATAGGGCACTACTCACACTTGGTCTAGAGGGATCAGATATGAACACTCTCTGATCAAAACTAGAAGTGTCTAGCACAGAGAGGGGCCTTATCTACCTTCTTCCATAGTCACTCTCACGTAAACTACTGATATTGGGGCGCTTAGAGGCATGAAAGACCTAGCAAGAAATAAATAATGATATTTGTCTCCCTCAATATTAGAGGGGTGGGAGGCCCCCTTAAATCCTCTGCCTTCAAAAGAATGCTTGCTCGTACCTCACTAGATGTTATCTTTCTTTAGGAAACCTTGGTTGACGGACAGAAAGCCAGAACTTATCTTTCTAAGTTTCGCCCTAACTAGTACACATGCTTTGTAAACTCACTTGGAACTTCGGGGGGGTTAGCTTCCTCCTGGGACCCAACAAAGTTTGAGCTACATCATTTTCTTTGCAGGGCTAGTATTTTACTCACTGGATATTTCCATTGGAATAAGCAACCCATCAACTTCCTCAATATTTATGGCCCATGTCTCAACAGAAAATCTTTTTGGTAACTAGTGGAATCCCGAGGTCTGCTAGATCTCCAGAATTTAATCATTGTTGGGAACTTGAACTTCACCATTAGCATCAGATAAATTTGGGGAACATCCTCCAAACAAGACCCGTTGGCTGATTTTTTCATTACACTCTTCCACTCACATGGATTGGTCAATTTTCCTCCGATGGTATTGACTATGACTTGGCGTAACAACAGATTGGGTTCAGACTACATCTCAAAATGACTTGATCATTTCTACATATTAGACATCTTGGCTACCACGGTGGGTAGAATCGGAACTTGGGCTGACTCTCCCTTTTTTCTTGATCACACACCTATCCTCCTTCAGTTCGGCCATCATCCGAAGAAAATTATCTATCCCTTTAAGCTCAATTCAAGATGGATTTTGGAACCAGACTTCACTACTATTGTCAAAGATGTGTGGTATGAACCACATTTCTAGCATGGGTTGGGAATACAACAATGTTTTATTTCAAATCTAAAACATTTAAAAACTTGTATCAAACGATGGGCGGTTCATCACAATAATCGCTCTAAACAAAAGCTTCTAGAGATGGAACATCAGATTTATGCTTTACATCACTCCGACCCTTTGAAAAAACTTGTAGGGGATAGAATCCTTCTTAGTAAACAACTATAAGAGGACAAAAATAAGTATCTACTGGCAGAAGAGGCTCTCTAGAGACAAAGAAGCTGAGTAAATTGAATCAAAAGTGGAGATCTCAATACCAAATTCTTCCATACTTCCGCTAGTTCCTCCAAAAACAAAAATACATTTGGGATATTATTGATGGTTCAGGTATACAACACAGTGGAGAAAAAGAAATCAAATTTGTAGCCATTGATTTTTTTTAAACTTTCTATGCAGCTAGACCACAGGTACACTTACAAACCCAAGTTTCATTAGCACAATTTTTTCCTTGTTCTGTTACAACTGAGGATAATTCTCTTCTGGATAAGCCTTGTACTTTACAAGAGATACAGTCTTCCCTCAAATCATTTTCAAAGGACAAAATCCTAGGTCCTGATGGCTAGACTGTAGAGTTTTACCTTCATTTTTTCGATTTGGTGGGGCCTGAGCTTCTGGAACTTATGGAAGACACCAGACTTCATGGTAAAATCTATGGATCATTAAACTCCACCTTCTTGATGCTTATCCCGAAAGAAAATCATCCAACTACTTTTGGTGATTACATGCCGATAACTCTCTGCAATCTTTGCTATAAGATCATCTCGAAAATCATTTATATTCGCATCAAACCCATCCTCTCGAGATTTTTGTCCAGAGAATAGCTGGGTTTTTTAAAGGGTTGTCAAATCCTTGATGCCATCGACACTTCTCAAGAATGCTTGCACAAAATTCATCACAAAAAATCTTGTGCCCTTATTCTAAAGCTAGATCTTAGAAATATTTTGACTACATTGATTGGGATTATCTGAGGCTGATTTTATCTCACCTGGGGTTCAATCATTCATTGATTTCTTGGATCATGAGTTGTGTCACAAGTGCATCATTTGCAGTGTTGATTAACGGTCAACCAACATCTTTCTTCCATAGTGGCAGAGGCTTGAGACAGGGCTGCCCACTTTCACCGCTCCTTTTCATCTTGGCTATAGAAGGCGTAAATCTACTTCTAAAAAATAGCCAGGTAGAACAAAAAATTATAGGGATCAAAGTTTCCAGACTGGTCAAAATTATTCCCCTCCTCTTTGTTGATGATGTATTTATAATGACAAATGACAACCCACTAGAGTGTAAATAAATTGATGGACTCTTAAAATTCTTCTGCTCTGCTACTGGCTTACAAATCAATTGGGACAAGTTGACTTTTCATTACGCCAATATTCTGGAACAACAACTAGATCTCCTTTTGGCCATTTTCCCTCACAACTTCTTAAATATTTCACATGGTATGCATTATCTTGGATACTTCATAAAAGCANATTTTGACTACATTGATTGGGATTATCTGAGGCTGATTTTATCTCACCTGGGGTTCAATCATTCATTGATTTCTTGGATCATGAGTTGTGTCACAAGTGCATCATTTGCAGTGTTGATTAACGGTCAACCAACATCTTTCTTCCATAGTGGCAGAGGCTTGAGACAGGGCTGCCCACTTTCACCGCTCCTTTTCATCTTGGCTATAGAAGGCGTAAATCTACTTCTAAAAAATAGCCAGGTAGAACAAAAAATTATAGGGATCAAAGTTTCCAGACTGGTCAAAATTATTCCCCTCCTCTTTGTTGATGATGTATTTATAATGACAAATGACAACCCACTAGAGTGTAAATAAATTGATGGACTCTTAAAATTCTTCTGCTCTGCTACTGGCTTACAAATCAATTGGGACAAGTTGACTTTTCATTACGCCAATATTCTGGAACAACAACTAGATCTCCTTTTGGCCATTTTCCCTCACAACTTCTTAAATATTTCACATGGTATGCATTATCTTGGATACTTCATAAAAGCATAACAACACAAGGTTTCGTACTTGGATTAGTTGTTAACAAAGGTGGATAAGAAAATTAACAACTGGTGTAACAGGTGGCTAATGATTGGTGGCAGACATACTCTCCTCAAATCTACCCTTAAAGGACAGTCAGTGTACTGGATGGCACTAGCAGCCATTCCCACACTAGTCTTACACAACCTCAGAAAAATTACATATAACTTTCTCTGGTTTGGATGCATAGAAAAACACAACTTACATCTTTGCAATTGGGAAGCACTAGCTTTGCCGAAAAAGAAGGGGGGTTGGGATATTTTCAAATTTAATTATTCTCTGGTAGCCAATTCACTCTGGCGTACATTAACCTCTATAGCCATTTGAAGCTCTGTTATCAAAGATAAATATCTGCCCTTTTCCTCAGTTCCAAATTGGATCCACTCGACTCCTCATCTCCCTAGACCAACATCTCATACATGGAGGAACCTGAATAAATCTACATAATGGATTAAGTCCTGGATTAGCTGGAGGCCAGGTTTCGGCCACACCATCAAGATAGGCATGGAACACATACTTGGAATTGGCACTTCCTCCTACCTATCCCAACCACTCATCACTCATTTACATGCAAAAAATATCTTTTATTTATTCCAAGATTCAAACCATAGTGAATTGGGGAACCTGACTCCAGGATGGATAACGAGCAATGAGATGGACCTACCATGCTTTCTTGCAGAGGAGTGGGACCAGTTTTGTCAGACCCTATCCAGATCCAACATTTTTTTACATCCAGGTGCAGACCAACTCTTGTGGGCGGGTAGAGATTGCTCAGGACAAATTTCAGTCCAAAATTTATACTCATCTATTGTCAATATTGAACCACTACCTATAATCTCAGGCTGGTGCAAACACTTATGGACTTGGAGAATCCCATTAAAGCTAAATCTTTTCATTTGGTTAGATAACATAAACAAGATCTCCACATGGGACAATCTTCTGAAAAAAGATTGGATCAGCCCAAATATTTGCCAGCTATGTTTTTTAGAAGCTAAAACAGTGTTACATCTCTTTATTCATTGCAAATTTGCTAGACATGTCTGGAATATAATTACACAGGACTTACATCTCACTACTACTTGGAATGAGACATCCTTATCAGATTGCTTTGCCAAATGGAGCTCCATCGAGCGCACCTACAAACTTCTTCCCCCTATGGTTATCTGGCATATTTGGATGGCGAGGAACAATTTGATCTTTGACAATACCGCACCATCAACTCATTCAATAGTTTATAGTTATCTTGGCCTACACAAGATTTGGCAAGATGTCTATCCTTGCAAAGGAAAAACAAAATGATAAATCCCACTATTGCTAAGAATATTCCTTTGCGCTGGTTCGATGGTGTTGCCCAACACAGCAACACTTTGAGTGGTGCAGGGGGCTTGATTAGATTGATAGGAAATTCTCATTACAGTTGGACTTTCAGTTGTGTCCCGGGTACCAACACAATGGAAGAATTGTTGGGTGCCTAGGAAACTCTTCACCTGGCCATGAGGCTTAATATTGACCATATTCATCTGATCAACGACTCCAAAGTTATAATAGATTGGCTCGATAATAGTGGTAAGATTCATACAATTACCGTCTTGGCTTGGATGGACCAAATCAATTCCCTCCTTCATCACTTCAAGAAGATTAACTTCTCACATACATCTCGGGAATTCAATAGAGAAGTGGACCTGCTTTCCAAGACATCTCTTAAAAAACAAGTAGGTTTGATCACATACACGCATTGGTTGGATGGACATGAGGGCCCCTCCCTTTCTCTCAAAATTTTCTAAGCCTTGAGTTATTATATATCGAGCACCATCATTAGTTTTCCTCCACATTACTTGGCATCTTTTTGGTAGAATTTCATCATCTTTCCATCTTTTTAGTTTGAGGTTTCTTTTATTTACAGAGTAGCACCACTCTCATTTGATTTGGATGTCAAATTGAAGGAGATAGACTCCCTACCTACTGGTATGTCTTAGATTTTTGAATGTAAACGACTATGAAAACAAATTATATTATTAATATAATTGAGTAATTTTTTCTTCTGGAAAAAAGGTAGTCAATGAATAGAACTAATGAAATGACATGTAATAAAGTTAACCATCAAAATCTATTCAATGTAATTTGTAAAAGGTAAGTACATAAATATAATTAACAAGTCATTACTATTGTGCAATGTGATAAAAATATATTTTAATTATATAAACATAAACATGTGTTTGGGATATACTATAGATTAAATTTTAATTTTCAAATATTTAAAGTAATATATTTTTAAATATTTATAATATTTTTTTTTAAATATTTATAATAATGTTTTTTAAATATTTATAATAATATTTTTTAAATATGTATAATAATATATTTTTAAATTTAATTATAAAAATTTAGGAGTTTTTTTAATATTTTTTATTTTTAAATAAAATAACTAATTTTCTATTATTTTTAAAAATTTTAAAAATTAAAATTAATGACAATAAATAATAATCATCATCTTGTTATTTGAGCTTTCTCTAATATAAACTGTATGCAAAATTATCAAATGTTCAATGTTTTTAGTGGACATTCTACTCATTCTCATAAACATATAAAGTTTAAATGATATTAAGAAAGAAGGCAAGAGTTTAGATTTATAAAGTGAAATTCGATGTACCAAAATACAAAAATAATAAAAAATCAATATCTAAAAGGAATAAATAATGAGTAATTGTGTAAAAAATAAAGGTTATCCATTACAAAATAATAAAATAAACTAAATAAAAATGTAAAAAAATGGGCTTAAATAATAGAAATTAAAAGTAGTTAGAAGTATATATAAAAAATATAATATTAAGGGAGATTAAAGGTAGAGGCTTAAAGAGAAAGAACATTTAACTTAATTAAGAAATAATAGGTGTAACAAGAAAATGGGGAGTCATGAAAAATATTAAATTGTAGAATATAAAGAAAAGGTTAGAAAAATAAAAAAGGAAGTAAATGTATAAAAATAAAGAAATAGGGACTAAGAGTTGAATATAAAGAACAAATACTAAAGTACAATCAAAGAGAGGGATGACAATTAAGTTAATGAATAGTGGGTTTTCAAGATTGGTTGATATTGTAGTCATATTCTCAGTTAAAATTGTTAGGATGCTTTTCAATTTCTTGTATTTCTCTAACGATACCAGAAGGGTAATATAGTGCAGAGGAAAGAACCTTGGTATTTTTCTTAGGGTGTGAAAGTGTGCTCCAACCGCACAAAATGAGATTGTGGAAATTGTTCGCTATATGTTCTTTAACAGTTGTGGAAAGTGTTAGTTATATGTTCTTTTAGGTGAGCTTTGAGATGTTCCAAATTCTGCCTCAAAAAACATATAGCAGACACTTTCAACAACCCAACTATTGCAGAACAATCTCACAAGTCTTAACACCCCACAACTCTAAAATCCTTATATGTTTTGACCAAACCAAATTCTTTCCTATGCCCCTATTACTCCTCTGGTATTGTTCGAGAAGCACTCGAAATTGAAAAACATCCTAACAATTTTAATCAGGAATATAGCTACAAACTCAACCAATCTTGGAAACCCACCATTCATTGTCTTATCCATCAAATCATTTTATTTGACTGTTTTTTTGTTTTTATACATTTAGTCTTTTTTTCCATAAGAAAATTGCACATTATATTGAGATATATAACCAGTTTACATAGTCATAAAAAAATTACATACAAAGACCTTTCCTTGAGTCATCTCCACCGCCAAACCTACTAAATCGCATATCTAAAGACAATAGATACCACTAATCCACCATGATGACAATCCAAAATACAGTCTAAAAAAAAACTATCCCAAATAAACCTAAAGTCAAGAACTTTTTTTTTTGACATTACATTCATACCACATGATAACATCAAAAAAAGTCTCACAACAGCATGAGTCAGATACGGATCGCTAGTACAAATTTAAAAAAACTCTTGGTCCCTCATGACCATCATTCCACTAATTGTATGCGATAGCTCAGGACGCTCTGATAGGGCCTTTTTTGATTAAAAAAAAAATCAGCCTCCTAATTTTCTTTTCTATAGACATGAGAAAATGTGATGAGAGAAAAGTGCTTGATGAGTTCCCTAGCCCGGTCTTTCCAGCAGTCTATGGTAATTACCTGCAGAGAACCAATATTATTTAGCCAGTCAATAACAATTTTTGAATCCCCAATGACATGGATATCTGAAATATGAATTATGTGATCCAATGAAAGGATAGCCCAAGCTCCCAAGAGTTCCTCTCTTGTGTTTGTACCTCCAACACAATTGAGGGTCCACCTATAAACTGTGTGATCATTTAGTTTTATAAAACCTCCAGCTCCACTTTGTTCCCCATTCCTTTGCACTACCCCATCAAACCATCCAATGATTCTGTGATGAGGCAAGATATGGACAGATCGCCTAATGGATTTCTGAGTTTTCTGGGGGCTATGGCAAGCCACAATGACAATAGATAGAAAGAATACCTTCTCCATAGATGGAGACTTAGATTCAAAAATGGCCAAATTTCTTTCATTCTAGATGTACCAACAAATGAATGTTGGCAATGTTGAGTAACTATAATTCCTTCTATCCCAATAATCAAAACATTCCAACAGTGTGGAGCCTGACCACCCTATGACCATCTTGTAATGTGTTAAAATTTTATTCCAAACAGTGCATGTGAAAGTGCTGGAAATATGGCTACAGCAGAGATGACGCAGATGATCAAGGTTGTCATTGATGGCAATCGATCGTAGATGCTGAAACACAAATGCTGAATCTCAGATGTTGAAACGTAGATGCTGAAACACAAATGCTGAATCGGTCAAACACAAATGTAATCTCGATAGTTGAACGTGATTTAAAAACACAAATGTCAATCTCGATGTTGAAACGATGTTGAAACACAAATGCCGAATCTACGTATGCTGGAACACAGATGATAAAACACAAATGCTGAATCTCGAGCGTTGAAACGTGAGATGCCGAAACACCGTTAAAATCAGAGTGTTGTCCAGATGTCAAACACAAAATACCCAATCGCTGTGATGCTGAAACGATGCTAAAACGCATAGCCGGAACACACCTGAACACGATGTCGGAACACGACCGAACACGCATCATTGAACACTAATGTTGGAACGCGAACGGCCGGAACACAACCGGAACACAAATGCCGGAACACTCCATCACCGGAACACTCTAATCATTGAACACGGATACCGGAACACGCATTGTTGGAACACGATCACTGAAATAATGGATGCCGGAACACCATCGGCCGGAACACGACCGCCGAACATCAATGTCGAACACGATCACTGAACACGACCATCACTGAACACGGATACCGGAACACGATCGCCGTCGTACACTGAACACAGCGTTGCACG
Source organism: Picea sitchensis (assembly GCA_010110895.2). Classification (NCBI taxonomy): domain Eukaryota; kingdom Viridiplantae; phylum Streptophyta; class Pinopsida; order Pinales; family Pinaceae; genus Picea; species Picea sitchensis. The sequence goes on from SNQJ01S0048070.1 coordinate 11,574, forward strand.
AGGTGGCATGTGTAGAGGAGGGCGAGTAAAGAGCCGCCTAAAATCGTGAGAACACCGGGTAATGGGAAAGCGTATTGAACTTAATAAAAGAAAAAGAAACCGCAGCTTTGAGTTAAGAAAGCAAGAAGACTTTATTCAAATTAGGACCGCGTTAAGATGAGGAACACAGCCGCTGCATGATGTGGTACGCGAGGAGGCATGCAAAGAGTCGCCTCGTGAAAAATCAAGGAGAATGATAGCATGCAAAAGCGGAAGAAAGAATGAAAAAGGAAACTACAGTTGGAGCTAAGAAACGCGCATGGAAAACCTCGCATGTGGTGAATCTATAAGATGCGCTGGAACATAGATGAATGGTTGTTGTTGATGTGAGAAAGAATGAGCCGCGCTATGGATGGAGAAAAGGAGGTGAATCTGCTGACGAGAAGACGAATGGGTCAGCAGAGGACAAGAGGCAAAGCAACAGATCGTGAAATCGCAGCCGAAGAATACAGAAGATCGGCCATAAAGGGTAAGCAAGCTATACCTAACGAACAAGTTATTTTAAGTAATATGTATTTTGGCAAATTAGGGTGGTAGGGTGGCGCTAGGGAGACGTACGTCTCTTTCACTGCAAGTGGGCGCTTGTAGAAACTGAAGGTTGGTGCCTTCATCTGGGCCAGTCAAGGAAAAGGAAGTCGGTGCTTCCACCAAATGGGTGCCGACTCGGGTGGGAGTTGGTGCTCACCGCCTGGTGTCGGGCAATCGTATTGTAGCCTCTATGAGTTGGTGCTCATAAAAGATGAGATAAAATCAAGCTTGAAGCTTACATCGCAACATCTTAAGAAGACCAGGTTCGCTGGTTTCTTGAAAACTGCGGTCTCTCGTGACTCTGTGAATGAATGTCGCGGTGCGTGATTGCTATCTGCTATAATTATCCGCTTTACGTTTATAACTCAATTTCACGCGAAAGACTCAACAGCCACTCAAGATTAATGATTCAGAAAGTGAAAAATGAGAGTGGAGTTATTGAATCTACACTAACTCCGATTCACCCTCTCGCTAGTTCATACCTCAGAATGTCTGGTAATGAGCAAAAAGTTCCTTTAGTGTAAGGGGAAGATCCTACAAAGGAAATCATGACTAGTCATGATGGTTCAACCAACAAGGCACCCATTTTAATGGCACAAATTTTGCCTTCCTATGAGGTGTAAGGATGAGAAATATACTTAATGTCTCCTGGAGCGATAATTAAAGAAGTAGTAGAAACAGGATATACAAAAACCAACTATGTTTCGCCTAAAGATGAAAAATTAGAATTCACCTTTTAATGCAAAAAGCTATGAATGCTATCCTCAGTGGTCTAGCTGAATCAGAACTTGTGAAAGTAATGAATCTTCAAACCGCTAAAGAAATGGGAAAAACCGATAAGTAGCTATGAGGGAAATGAGAAAGTTAAAGATGCCAAGCTACAACTCACAGACTGAAAGATTTGAACGCCTGAGAATGAATGAAGATGAAAACATAAGTAAAGTTCTTTTGAGAGTTGATGAATGGTGAATGCCATGAGGGGTTTAGGGAGAAACAATTGATGACTCAATTTCCTTTGGTCCGCAAAATTTTGAGTTCTCTACCTGAAAGATTCAATCCCAAAGTCTCTGCAATAGAGGAGATGTGTGAACTCAAGACATTATCTCTTTATCAGTTGCTAGGAACTTTAACTGTTTATGAAATGAGGATTAGAAAACATCAAAACTCATCTAGGGAAGCCTCATTCAAAGCGTAAAAGAGCACCGAGTCCAACCGATGAAATCGAGGCAAAATTTGTAAGAAGGTTAAAACTGGATCGTAGCACAATGGAAAAACTACCTTTTAAGTGTTTTGACTGTGGTAAGGTGGGGCATTTGCTACCAAATGTCCTCATAGCGAAAGAACAAACCTCACCGATGAAGAAAAGATTTCCAAGGAAGAAATATAATAAAGAAAATAAGTATAAGAATAAAAGAAAAAGTCCGTGGTGTAAATAATGATGATTCTACCGAAACCTCAGATAGTGAATCCTCCCATGAAGATCAAGAAGATGACTTCATTCTTATGGCCATGGAAGAACTTGAACAGAATTGTTAAGAGAATGATATGGATGCCGGGCGGATATGGAAGGTGAGCGATGTGCGCCCCGAAGAAATAAATAGGACTGAGAATAAAGAAGAGAAAGAAACAACAATTATTAATCCAAGATGAAACCAATACGAATTCCCTATTGAAGCTAGAACTTGAAGAGGCTAAGAAAGTTGAAGAAGTCCTAGCAACAGCTAGTCAAAAGTAGATCCGTGATGTGAACAACTAGAAGAAGAAGTTGTAACTGCTAAGAAGGAGCTAGAAAAATATCAAGCTTGGTATAATCAATATTTCTAGTATCAAAGCTCGTGAGGAGCTAAACACATTTTTAAAATGCGACAAGAGACCTCCGTAATAAATCCGGCTCCAGATATGAAGAAGATGCAAGCGCAGTAAGTTAAATAATACAGAATCATCCAATGTGGTTAAGTTTCAAATCAACAAGCAATTTGAAGGTTCTAAGATAGAAAATATTGGAGCACGCCCATTTTCCAACAAAACAGACTTAAGTAATAAGGAAGAGCAAGCTAAGCCGGTCTAACTAATAAGCTCGCATGTACCAAAATGATGTCCAAAAGAGGTCAAATAACGTAGTTCATAATGCGTAATTTAATTACAAACATGAGGACTAAGAGTCAATGTATTATCTTCCCAGGAATCAACCAAGATCTCGTGCATGCTAATTTCTTCAATGGTTATTGTTTTGCCGCCATAACTTTGGGCACAAAGTCGCAAACCGCCTTTATAACTTCTAAACATTCACGATCGATGGCACAAAACAGCCGCGATCATCGCTGCTGGACGGCCGCCTTTACCAATGTAAAAGAAGGGTACAAACACATAAATGTTAATCCATTTGACTCCTTATATAATGAACCAAAATGCTACAACCGCTCTAATTTTGGACATGTAGCTACATAGTGAAATTTGAAGCACTACAACGCAGAATTAAAAACGAAACATACAACTGAACAAAGCGGAGAAAGAAAGATAAGCCCCATTGCAAACCTTGTGCTCAGCCTGTAAAACGTGTATGGACCCCGGTACATTGGATACTGGATGTTCAAAGCATATGTCGAGATAAGGAAGTTTATTACCCTGCCCGAAAGAAGATGGAAAGGTAACCTTTGGAAACAATGCACCGTGCAAGGTCGAGGAACAGGAATGGTTATTCTAAGCAATGGAAAGGGAAAAAGCTCAACGCAGCTATTTGTAGATACAAAAGCACAATCTTCTTAGTGTAAGCCGATGTGTGATAAAGGATGAAGTTCCTTCGCTTATTGATAAAGACCGTGAAAATTAAAGAGGTCTCCCTCGAAAACTAGTTGCCAAAGGAGGAAGAAACGTAGAAAATAACGTTTACATTCTAAAGAGGGTAGAGAAGAATGTCATCTAAGTAAATATGATGAAAGTCGGGTCGCGGCAAGTGTAAGACTGGGACACTTACACTTTTGATCATCTAATAAAACTCAAAAAACAGAGCAGCAGTAAGAGAATTTCCGTAAATATCAAATCCGCATGATATTGTGTGTAAGCTATGTCAAATGGGAAAACTAATTTAACTCAGTTTAAATCAAAAGTTTTCCATCTTCAAGCAAAACCCTTCAGCTAGTTCATATGGATCTCAGAAAATTCCATCAAGAAAGGAAGGTACGCAAAGAAAACTATTTCATGTTGGTTATTGATGATTATTCCAGACCGACATGGGTTGCGTTCCTCAAAAAGAAATCTGAACCGTTTGCCAAATTCAAACACTTCAAAGCATTGACTGAAAATCAAACCGGAAGGAGAATAAAAGCTATCATCGATTCCATAGGGAGGAGGGTGAGTTCACTTCTAGTAATTCGTAAAGATTTGTGATGAGCATGGCATCAGAAGCGAATACACAATTGCAAGAACGCCAATGGAGTGGGTGGAAAAGATTAACAGAACAACAAAGAAAATGGCAAGGTCACCGATGAAGGAAAGGATATTTCAAAGCCCGGTAGAAGCAATTCACTGCGGTATCATTCTTAATAAAGCACATTTGAGACCAAACAGTTGATAAGACTCCATATCATCTATGGTTTGAAAGACCTGCCACTATTAAGCACTTCAAGGTCTTTGAAGCAAATGTTACATCAAGAATACCGATGAGAATCAAAAGTATGATGACAGTATTGATGAAGGAATTTTTCTTGGATATGTCGCAAATAGCAAGGCTACAGATGTTATAACAAGATGCTACATAGAATGGTTGACTGCAAAGATGTTAAAGTAGATGACAATGTCGGAAGACACTAGTCACAGAGATGATGAATAATCAGGCTTGGATGATGCAGTTGAAGAACAGGACCAAGGGTCACGGAGGAAGAATCTGAGCCAGAAGATGAAGAAGGATTCCCACCACCAGAACTCCTTCTTCCAATTATTAGAAAGAATCATCCTCCAAAGTCAAATCATTATGATGAGAACAAAGGGGTTCGACTAGAAGGAAAATTTTGACAGAATCTTAAAAGTCACATGTGGCATTCTTATCTAAAATTGAACCAAAAAGTTTTAATGAAGCATGTGAAGACAAAGAATGGATAGCATCCATGAATGAGGAGTTGGACCGTGATTGAAAAGAATAACACCTGGATCTTGTGCCTAGACCTTCGACAAGAATGTGATAGGATCAAAATGGGTCTTTAAGAATAAGCTAAATGAACAAGGTCAGACTGTAAGAAATAAGGCAAGACTAGTCTCCAAGGGATTATGCCTTCATCAAAGGACAAGACTTTGATGAAACGCTTTCTCCAGTGGCAAGAATGGAATTTATAAGAATGCTCAGCCCATGTACGTCACAAACACCAAAGTATACCATGGATGTCAAGTCATCATTCAATGGGAATTTAGAAGAGGAAGTGTATATGGAACAAACTTTCGTAAGGTTTTCTCCTCACGTGATAAACCCTCGACTTCATGTCCGCGTAGTTTCCAAAAAGGCATTGTATGGGTTGAAGCAAGCACCAAGAGCCCTGTATGTGGGAGGATCGACAAACATCTACACGACAAAGGCTTCAAGAAAGATTCTCGGCAGATAGCAATTTGTATACCAAATCAAGGTGTTGGATTTTAATCAAGTTGTGCTAGTTTATGTTGATGATATTACTCTTTATCGCATCTAATCACCCTCTGCTCAATGGTTTCATAATGCAATGAAATCTGAATTTGAGATGTCTATGTTTGAGAGTCATTTCACTTCCCGGTCTCAAATTCACTCCTTAATGATGAAGGTTTATTTCTCTCCCAAGAGAAGTAAACCTTAATCATTCTGAGTAATTTGAAGAGGTTTCAAATGGAAGATACCTCTCCTGAGCACACCCATGATCCGGCTGCAAATTGAGCAAAGATGACATTACCCCAGAAGTGGATCAAAGAATGTACAGATCTATGATAGGAAGCTTTTTATATATCACTATAACAAGACCGACATAATGCATGCTCGCTAGATGGCTCCGAAGATTTCGTCGCCTCTAAACAGCCCACTAGTAGCGGCCAAAAGAATTTTCAAATATCTAAAAAACACTCTGTCTTATGGTTTGTGGTACCTAAGAAATCAAAATTTTAGCCGATGGCATTCGTGATGCAGATTGGCAAATTGTATAGATGAGGAAGAGCACTAGTGGATGTACCTCTGCGATTCATTAGTTGCTTGGCTAAGAAAGAAGCAGTTCTATAGCTTTGTCTACCATGTAAGGCATTACTGTACCGCCAGATACAGAATCTCGTGTAATATGGATGATCCAAGCTCTTTAAGTGGACTTGAGCAATATATGAAGAACCTATCTCTTCACTCGCGGATAATACTAGTACCATTTTAGTGTTTCCAAGAATCCAGTCTTTCATTCCAAGACAAAGCATATACCTCTCAAGTATCATTTCTTAAAAGATCAGTTTGCCAACAAAGTGGTACACAATGGTAAAGACATTCCTCCATGGAGCGCATTATCGATATATTTGGTCAAACCTTACCCGCTTGAATACCTTAGACATAAGATGGGTGTCCTACCCTCCTATAACTAACCTATGCACTTTGTCATGGGGAGCGTGTGATTAATAGATCGCCTGAAGGGACATTTTGGTCTTCATATCAAGATTGGAAATTATAAGGAGTATAGTCAGGTTGAGTTTGGTTATGAAATGTTAGCATTGACTTGTACATAAGAACTCGCTTTTTTTTAAGTAATATAAGAAGATTGTTTGAGAGCAGCATGGCGGCAGATTAAAGATTGAAGACTATGAAGAAAATTCTGCTAATCAGCTCTTTGAGCAAAATGTCAGAAGCTGATGTGTTAATTAGATGATTGAAGAAAATTTTTGTCCGTGGACAAAGCATAGCTGATTGATTCAAAAAGAGTGCAGGTCCATAGGAACTTTCAATAAGAAGCCCCGGCTAATCGAACTTGCCTTAGCTGCGTTAGTTTAAAATACATAAAGATCAGCTACCGATAATTCTCGTGCATTATAGTTGAGCACCAAGTCGTGGGGAGTCAAGAGAACAATTTAAATCCTTTGTCCTTGATGTCAAAGGGGCAGCAATGAAAGACATATTGCCATCAATGCCGCAAGGGGAGGATTGTTGGAAATATGGCTACAAAGAGAGATGACGCTTGTGATGATCAAGGTTGTCATTGATGGCAATCGATCGTAGATGCTGAAACACAACAGTCAATCTCTCAGATGTTGAAACGTAGTTGTTGAAACACAAATGCTGAATCTCGATGTTGAAACGTAGATGCTGAAAAAAAAAATGCCGAATCACAGATGCTTAAACGTAGATGCTAAAACACAAATGTCGAATCACAGACGCTGAAACGTAGATGCTAAAACAAATTCCAATCACTGCATGTTGAAACGTAGGATGTCAAAACACAAATACCAATCACAGATACCGGAACATAGATGCTAAACGCATGCCGGAACACGACGCCGGAACACGGATGCCGAAGACGCATCGCTAGAACACGAATACCGAACACGAATGTCGGAACACCTAATCACTGAACACCTAATCGCTGAACACAAATGCTCGAACACGATCACCGAACACGAATCACTGAACACGGATGTCGGAACACGCATTGTTGGAACAATTCCACCGTTGGAACACCTGATGCCGAAACACGACCGGAACACGAACGCCGGAACACGAATGCTGGAACACGATCACTGAACACGAATCACTGAACACGGATGTCGAACATCACCGGAACACCGCCGGAACACGGCGTTGCATGAGGTGGCATGTAGAGGAGGCAGAGTAAAGAGCCGCCCGTAAAATCGTGGAGAACGCCGTACGGAAAAGCGTATCCTAATAAAGAAAAAGGAAAACCGCACTGAGTTGAGAAAAGTAGAAGACTTTTAGTCTAAAATTAGACCGGAAGTTAAGACAGGAGGAACAAAGAATTGCATGATGTGGCATGTGCGAGGAGGCATGTAAAGACGGCCCGTAAAATCAAGGAGGTCGACAGCGCAAAAGCGTAAGAAAGAAATACAGCGGAAACCGAAGCTGGAGTTGAGAAAACCATGGAAAACCCTCCGCGATGTTGTGAATCTATAAAATGCTACCGAAACGTAGATGAATGGCTGTCATGATGTGAGAAAGATTGAGCGCTATGGATGGGAGAAAGGAGGTGAATCAGTGATTGTGAGAAGATGCCGAATGGCCGCAGAGGACGTTGAGGCGAGCAGCAGATCAAGAACAAGAAGAATACAGAAGATCATAAAGGGTAAGCAAGCTATATCCGAATGAACAAGTTGATTTAAGTAATATGTATTTTGGCAAATTAGGGTGGTAGGGTGGTGCTAGGGAGACGATGTCTCTTTCTCCTCGCAAGGGTGCTTGTAGAATCTGAAGGTTGCTGCCTCTTATCTCGCCTGGTGCTGAAGCGAAAAGGAAGTCGGTGCTTCCACCTGCGCCGATTCGGTGGGAGTTATGCCTCACTACCAGGCCGCAACGAGGTTGTAGCCTCTATGACTTGGTGCTCATAAAAGATGATGTAACGAAGTTGAAGCTTGCTCAACATCTTAAGAAGATGAGTTTTTTTTCCCCGGTTGGGTTTCCTCTTGAAAACGGCCCCGTATTCTGTGGAATGAATGTCGTGGTGTGATTGATGTTCAAGTATAATTATCCGCTTTATGTTTATAACTCAATTTCACAAGTAAAGACTCATCGCCACTAAGATTAATGATTCAAAGTGAAAAATGAGAGTAAATGGTTAATAATCTACACTAACTCCATCTACCCCCGCTAGTTCATACCCAATGTAAAGCACATTGGACAAAAAGATGAAAATTGAATCCACCGCTACAAAGAAGACAAAACTATTCCTTGGGCATCCTTGGTTTTAGAATATTGTTCCGTGTAAGAATTTGTCTCTATGGGGATTGTTCTTTTGATATTTTGTGGGAAATCATAGGTCGATAGCTTTCTCCTCACACCTCCAATAATGTTCTTCCATAACTCGGTTTCCAACGCGTTATAAACATTCTTAGTAGTTAATATGTTGGTACAATCGCCCCCCCACCCACCTTAACTCATCTTGACTATAATATAGATCTATGTTCGTGATCAATCAAACAAAGTCTATATCGATCCCATTCAGATGAAAGATCACCTACCAAGCCCAAGTCTAAACTGTTAAGCCAATTGGTGAAAATCGTGCCTTGTGCCGGCGCTCTTTTTACTTGGTAAAGATAATAAACCCGGTTATTATTTAAATGATTTATCAGTCTATCGACAGATAGGAAGCATTTCCCATCCCTAGGATTTCATCCTTTCTCATGATGATAGAGTCCCCTGCCCCCGGTTTCCATGCAAGCCAGTGCACAAGCAATGGTAAAGCATTCAACAAATTCCTCCATGTTTGTGAGCCAGTGTGAGCAGATGGAACAATAATGTGTAGCCAAGTTATCACTGATGTGTGAGGAAAATATTTATCTTTCAGAACTCATTGCCAAATACCAGGATGCATCAAACCATGGCAAAGTGATTTTGTAGCTAAGGCTCTCGAGAAACAAAAAATACTTGATCCCCCAACCACCAAACTTTTTTGGCCTAGCTAATGTCTCCCACTTGCATAAGTGATAGGATGATGAATATTTCGCGCCAGACCATAGATAAGATAAAATCATCTTACGTATCTGGTTCAATACTATAACTGGAATGTGAGCCAATGACAACCAATACATCGGGTGGCTTTCCACCACTTCCTTTATCAAAACAAATCTACCTCCGAGTGATAGAAAGCGGTTGCACCAGTGATAGATTCTATGCTCATTTTTCTGTAGAAGCCACTGCCAATATGCCACCTTATAACTATCCATCTTTAAAAAATAACCTAAGTATTTAAACCCCACTGGCATACTCATGATACCATAATGAAACAATGTAGTCAAATTATTAAGAAAAACATGTTGTACACCAAAATGATGGAAAGTTGACTTGTTTACGTTGATCACCAAACTAGAAGCACCACAAAATGCATATAAAAGTGTGTGAATTTCCTTCCATTCAGTAAAAGAAGATTTAGACATAATAAACACATCATCCACAAATAATAAGATATGGAGAATTCTTACCATCTGAGAGACTTTAATACCCATTAGATGCCCTTCCGTAAAACTTTTTTTCAATGAGAGACTCAACCCCTCCATCACCATAAAAAACAAAAGAGGAGACAAATGACATCCATGACTTAATCCCTTCCATCCATGAAATTTGTAGCCTCCTCTGTTGATCAGAATGGATATATTTGTTGATGTCACACAACCCATAATCCATTTAGTCATATGATGACCAAAACCACAATGTAGAAGCATCAATCTTAGGTAATCCCATTTCGTGCAATCATATGCGTTTTTCAGGTCCAACTTCAAAATAACGGCCTGCAATCTCTTTGCTTTTATGCTATGAAGGCACTCTTGTGTTTTTCCAATGGAATCAAGTATCTGACGACCCTGTAGGAATCCCAATTGTTCCCTGGATAGTGTACGAGAGAGAATATGTCTAATTATCCTTGCTATGATATTTGTAATAATATTGTAACATAGATTACATAGTGCAATAGGGCGATAATCAGAGAAGGATAAAGGGTGATTGGATTTCAAAATTAGTGCAAGAAAGGTAGAGTTAATCGGACGAAAGACTTCACCTCGAATTCTAGAATCCTCCACCATCGCAGGTAAGTCAAGACCAACCATATCAAAGAAGAAAAGGAAAAATTTGACTGTCCACCCATCTGGGTCGGGACTCTTGTCTTTGGAAAAACCTTTTAGAACATATGATAATTCCTCCATAGTTACAACCCGCTCTAACAATGAGACTTCTTCCTCCAATACAATCTTTGGATAAATACTAATAGTCTCCAGCTGTGCCCGCAAATTTGTCTGCACCAGATCTTTAAAAAAGGATTCGAAATAAGTAACAACTTCATTTTTTTATAGCTTCTACTAGCATCATCAGTTATATCCCATAGATATTTTTTATTTCTCCTATAGCTCGCAAATCTATGAAAAAAAAGTGTGCTTTTATCGCCACTCTTTATCCAGGTAGCCCTACTTTTTTGCCTCCAACTTTCTTCTTTGTCCAATAAGATTTTGTTGAGTTCTGCCTCCAATAGCCTGCATTGTTGATCTAAGTCAACAGTAAAAGATCCATTGTTTTTCTGTATATATAAACATTCCAAATATGCTTCCAATCTTGCTAATAAATCCTTATCCCTTAATAATTTAGCCTTTGACCAAGATTTGACCCAACTTTTTAGAAGACATAGCTTTTCTACGAGCCTTCTTTGTGCCCCTTCAATTAACCTCAAAAAGTTTATCCAACCAAGCATCTCTTGTTAAATTTGCAAATGTTTTGTCCCTTAACTAGACAGGATTGAACTTAAAAGGATACATAGTCTTTGGTATGCCAATATCTAGTTGTAGAAAAATAGAAGCATAGTCGGAAATGTCGGTGGAATCAACCCACGATCTATACCTCATAGATGGACCAATCATATCCTCTACCACATAAAATCTGTCAAGTCTTTTTGCAATGCTTGAATCTCCCAATCTATCGTTGCGCCACGTCGGAACCATCTCAGTCAACGCCAAGTCCACCAAAAGAGAATTATCAAATAAATCTTTTAAAAAAAGAGCCAAAGGATTTATCAAAGTTTTTGTTCCCTAAATTTCATCAGAATTTAAAGTCAAATTTAAATCCCTAGCCAACATTAAACTTGTGTGAGCTAACAGACCCCTATTTTCAATTTTTTTCCAGAAGATCTTTTGATCCGTGGAAGGACCATAAACATTCAAAAGTGTAAGTCTCCTCTTCTTTATATTCTACAATTTAATATTTTTCATGAATCGTCAATTTCCTTGCATTATTGATATTTTATTTACACCTACTTTCCAGGTAAATTAGATATTCTTTATGTTTAAGTCTCTACATTTAATCCCTTTTCTTTTAATTATTTTAAATTTATATTATTTAATCCTTTTTATTATTTCAAAATGGTGAACGTTTCATAATCTTATATGCTTGTTACGCTGAAAGGTGTATACCTATTGGAGATGGGCACAATTAATCACCTTTTAATCTAAAATTATAATCTAATGGCTAACAATTGAAAATGTTGGAATATTCTTAGTCGTCCTCCCAAATCAATGAATATGATTTACTGTTCATAACTTGTATTTTTGAATACATCAGTTACCCTGTTTACTTTTTAACATTTACCTAATCATATTAAGAAATTACTGTACCACCATATGATTGCCATGTTTAACTGATTAACCTTTGGAATTACCACATTTAAGATTAACTTTTGGATTTCCTCGGCTCTACGTACGTTTCAACTATCTGTGCGATTCAATTCACCAGAGTGTTGAACTATCTGTGCGATTCAATTCACCAGAATGTTGTCCGTCCAAATAACTTTCAAAGTTCACCAGCCGCAACACCAACCACTTTGCAGCTATGCTAGTTTACCTCCAAAAACAAAACAAAAAAACTCAAGCTACCATATAAATAACTTTTTAAATAATAATGATAATCACAATAATTATAACACATAAAAATATATATACTATAAATAATGTAAATAAATTATCAATTATTATCCATTTTATAAAAAGGTTTATTCTAAGATTACCTCACGCTATATTATATTATAAATAATGTTAAATTGTCATGATTCCACATTAATTTTATATTAATTAGAGAACTTCTTTCACATTCACTAAGAATGCCCCCACCATCACATCGAATGGCATTAAAGAGTTTGTTGTAATAATGATGTTAAAGTAAAAGTTACTCAAAGGATTAAATCCACCTTTCTTAACAACAACCTTATGTTTCATATCAATTGTTTGTTATCGAATATACCGTTTCCAATTCGTTCCGTTTGAAATCTCAATACACAAGTTAGCTAATGTGTTCTATTCGATTCTTGCCCCTATCGTTTCTATTTGAATTTTCGGTAAACAAATTAGGTAATATGTTCTATATTCATTTTACACCACATTGTTAACCTTCTTGATAAAATCCATTGTGAACCTTATGTTCTAATCGATTCTTGCCCCTATCGTTTCTATTTGAATTTTCAGTAAACAAATTAGGTAATATGTTCTATTCATTTTACACCACATTGTTAACCTTCTTGATAAAATCCATTGTGAACCTTATTGATAAAATCCATGGCTTTTTTTTCCCAAGAGAAATTGCTCAATTTTATATAAGGTATAAAATCATTTACAATGCTCTGTATACAGACAAAGCCAGAAAATATCGTGGTCCAATACAGGACTGATCAAGTGAAAACAATTCATGTGATTGCCAGGCGAGCATGGGGAGAACAATGCAGCCGGAAAACGACCCAACCAACACAGGGAAAACTGTGATCTCGGTGCTTGAACTGTGCATTACACAACAAACTGTCTCAGTGCTTGAACTTGGCATTTACACGACCAGAGAAGAGAATCAGACATCGCGGCCCGTGTTTCCAGCCATCAACACACAGTCTCGTGAATAGAGTCATGGTGGCAATGATTGACCCGTCACAACCAGAAGCATCTGTATTACAGTCATTGCCAAGGATCGAACAATCTCCCCAGAGAAAACGCTGCCACGACTTAAACAGAGCGAACAATATCCCCAGTGCCAAGGAGCGAAACATCTCCCTTATCACCAAAATAGAGCTTAGATAGGTGCAAAAGGGGAAATCAAAGATCACGAAGAGGAGTACGGGAGCAGCGAACAAGAAATTAAACTTCGAAGAGATTGAAGAAAGATGTTGGACTCTCCAGTCCTCTGTCACAGTGATGGATGGAGAGTCTGCCCACAATTTGACTGAGAGCTCTCTTGGAGAGTTCATCCGCTTCAGAATTGAAGGATCTGGGGAGATGGTGGAAGGAGATGTCTGTGAAGGAGCGAGCCAGCCGAAGAGTTTTTTGTTTCCAACCTTCAACATGGATGGAACGAAGACTGCAAGAGCCATTAATCCAGTCTATTATTACTTTTGAATAGCCTATGACCTTCAGGTGGTCGAGTGACCAAAAAGAAGCCAGCAAAAGAGTAGTCTTCGTGTGAAATATAGGCCTATAATTATCATCTAGGCAAGGATGAACGACAAGGGGAAGTCTTCGTGTGAAAAAATCACATGTTTGGACAGTTCTGATGTATAAGGAAAAGTCATGAGACTTTTCCAATCTATGTAATTGGGACAATAATGCCCTCTTTGTAAATATATTTTTCTTGTTTCATAATATAAATAAATGAAGTCGGGTATTAGGTACTGCTGGTGTCGTCCACACTATATATGTTTCTTTTGTTTCGCATGTTTTATGTTGTATGCCAAATTGACTAAGTGTTAAACAATGTTAAAAAATGTTTGAGTATAAAACCAAGTTTCATAGAGTAAGGATGTGACTTGCCCATAGCCTAGAACATAGTATGGGTATGCTCTAGGTGAATAGGCGTAGTATGGGCGAAGTATCCTTTGTTGAACTAAGCTTCCAAGGGAGAACCACTGTGGTGTCACATGTCCACGAGATGCCAATGTTGGACTTGGGAATGATTCTTGGGGGCATGACAAATGGTATTAGAGAAGTTTCGTAATGAAGGGGTCTGTAGAGACACAATGCATAATATGACAAGTTTTGCATAGTCCAGAAGTGGGGCGACCTAGAGGGATGTGACTCCTTGGATAGAGACAGATGAATTTGTATGAAAAAAGTAGGCCTTGGATGACTCAAGGCAAGTTGAGTCAAGTTTAATCCCACTGCAACCTGAGGCAGAAGAGTCTTGGTTTGGCCAACAAACTGGGATGTACAGATACTTGCCTAAAGCACCTTGGAACCAAGTGGTCGATGAAGGGGCGCTCCCACACATTCTGTGAAATACAAGTACAACGCAAGTATGTTGTATTGTGATTATGTTTGTCCTTTTCACTTAACACAAAAATGGTGGAAAGGCTCAGTTTGTAGTAAGATACAAAGGGTTGGTGCCTTGGGTGCCTTGGGTGGAATGTTTGGCAGCCAAGACCATTAATTGTGTTTCATGGATCTGGTTATCAATGGAAGAACAATGCAAGCTCTGGTTGAATCAGGTGCCTCACACAACTTTCTAAATATTTAAGAAGTGGCGGAGCTAGGACTTAGAGTATCCCCATGCAGAGATGCAATGCAGGTAGTAAACTCTAAGGCAAAGGTAGCAACTAGTGTTGCCTCCTCTGTTCACATTCGACTTGATAAGTGGGATGGTCAGGCTAACTTCATGGCTATGGATGAGTTTGAGGTGATTCTTGAGAAAGAGTTCCTAAGGAGGATGCATTTGGTCCTCATGCCATGGATAGACAAGATGGTTATACTTGGTGAATAGGAGGCTTGGGTTCTGTGCACAACCATAAGGAATTCTAGTGGAAAGGTGCAACTTGTGTCTGCATTGAGTATGAAGAGAACATCAAGGCAGAATGGATCACTGATATATGCATCAATTGTTGGACAATTTCAAGAGAATGGAGTGGGGACGCTTATTCCACATGAGCTCATTAACTTGTTGGGTGATTTTGTGGACATAATGTCTGATGAGTTGTCAAAAGTGCTCCAACCACAACACATTGTTGACCACTGTATAGAGCTAGATCCTGGGATACAACCACCATCAAGAGCTCCTTTTTTATTGTACGAACCTGAGTTGGAATACTTGAAGAGACAATTGATGGAGTTGATTGATGTTGGCTCCATTCATTCGTAAAGGTCACCAAATGGAAACTCAAATCTCTTTCAAAAGAAGAAGGACACTTCAAAGATGAGGATGTGTTTGGACTACCGAGTGTTGAACAAACAAACTATTAAGAACCAATACTTGTTTCCTTTAGTTGTTCATTGATTTGAAAAGTTAGCCAAGGACAAGGTATTTTCAAAGTTTGGCTTGGGACATGGGTATTATCAGGTGAGGATTGTAGAAGGAGACGAGACGAAGACAACCATGGTGACAAGGTATGGGAGCTATGAGTTCCTAGTGATGCCTTTTGGGTTGTACAATGCCCTTGCAACCTTTTTCACATTGATGAATGATGTGTTGTAGAGATTTTTGGACAAGTTCGTTGTGGTGTATTTGGATGACATCGTAGTGTACAAAAAAATTATGTAGGAGCACAAGAAGCATTTTTCATAGGTCTTTGAGGTACTGTGACATAACCATTTATTCTTTAAGAAGTCCAAGTGTGTTTTTGGGTAGACTGGGATACTTTTCTTGGGGCATTGGATTGGCCAAGGTTGCATTCACATGGAACCTATGAAGGTGAAGGAAATCAAATATTGGGAAGAGTTGCAGACAGTTCATGATGTGAGAGTCTTCCTTGGACTAACCAACTACTATCACAAGTTTGTAGAGGGATACTCCAAGATTGTTGCACCGCTAACTGACTTATTGAAAAAGGAGCAGGCATGGAACTGGACAGAGAGGAGCAAGTATGCATTTGAAGAGCTAAAACGCATAATTTTCACCGCTCCTATGTTGAAGATGCCATACTTTGAGAAATCATTTGAGCGTAGAAAAACACATAAGACTTTTCCATTAGAGAGGGTTTGACGTAGGAGGGACATCTAGTTTCCTTTGAGAGTAGAAAGATCCAAGATTGAAAATAGAGATACCTCATTCATGATAAGGAGATGACTACAGTGGTACATTTTTTGCAGACTTGGAGACACTACATGTTGGACAAGCCATTTTTCATGAAGACAGACAATGTTGAGACAAGTTACTTCATGATGCAGCCAAAGTTGTCACCCAAGTAGGAAGGTGGAAAGACTTCCTCACAAAATTTGACATGACCATTGAGTATAGGCCAGGAAGGCTAAACACTACCATAGATTCCTTGAGAAGAAAGGCACAACTCTCTATCCTAGAGGAGGAAAATGAGTTGCCTACATCAGGGAGGAATCATATTTATGTATTGTAAGAGTTGCATGAATAGATCAAGGAAGGGTTAGAGCATGATCACATATTGAAGAAAATCATGAAGCAGGCGAAGGAGGGAAAATGTGAATTTTTTGGCTACACAATGGAATTTTGTACTTTGGGGAGAAAATATATGTCTCTCAATCATCCAACCATAGCAGGGAACTTGTGAAGGAATGTCATGACTCACCCTGGGCTAACCACCTAGCACAATGGAGAATGTTGGTGTTGTTGGAGTGAGGATACTTTTGGGAGCGGATGAAGCAGGATGTGGAGGAGTACATTCACAGCTGCCTTATATGTCAGTAGGATAAGAAAGACACCAAAATAAGAGTAGGGTGGATGGAATTTACCCATTTCAAAGAGACCTTGGATGAGTGGCTCGATGGACTTCATCACAAATATTTTGATGGTGTAGGGATACAACGATATTTTGGTAGTGATGGATCGATTCTCCAAGTATGTTTTCTTCATTGCAACAAATATTCCTTGCAACACCGAAGAAGTTTATTTTCAAGTACATAGTGAAGTATTGGGTTCTTCCTTTGAACATTGTGTTGGATAAGGATGCAAGGTTCACGAGTAAGTTTTGGAAAACATTATTCAAGATTGTGGGGACAAAGTTGTTAAAGAGTCCATCCTACCATCTGAAGGAAGATGGACAGACTGAATGAATCAACACACTTTCAAAGGACTACTTACAACAATGTGTATAGGAAGATCAGATGAATTGTCCATACTTGTTGGACGTCTCCCACTTCAACTACAACCTGCAGAAGAGTTCAGTGACAGGATATAGTCCATTTGAGTTAACAAACAAACAACAACCCACAACTCCTCATTTCATGATGTGGGGTTACTATGGGACAACCTTATTAGTCATGGGTTTCGTGAAGAGTTGACAGGATCAGTTAGAGATAGCTTGCACACACTTGACTAATGCAACCAAAAAAATGAAGCAGTGGGCATATCGCAGCAGGTGTGGTGTAAAATTCCAAGTAGGAAAGTCGGTCTTGTTCAAGCTAAGAAGAGATCAATTTCCACCACCTAAAGGGATTGTTCCATATCTCATGTGGAGGTCCAAGGGACCATTCAAAGTTATTGAGAAGATTGGCAACATCACCTACAGATTGGAGTTGTCGTTCGACATGAAACATATTCATCCTATCTTCGACGTTAGCCAGTTAAGGTCATTCCAGAGGGAATCAGATGACCCAAGTCAAGTTGAGCCATACAAGGTGCCAAATACGGTTGTATATAAGCCAAAATTGGAGGTAGAGAAGATTTTGATGCATCTCATCTTAGGATGGGGTATAGGTCAAGTGCATGATTACTTTTGTCCATTGGAAGGACAAACCTAATGAAGAGAACATTTGGGAGAGGTATGAGTCCTTATGGAAATATGATGACATCATTTGGGAGTTTGGAAGAGGTTGCTATGGATCACAAGTGGTACGAAAGTTGTTGGGATGACAACAATTTTAGTGGGGGACGATGTAAGGCCTTCTAGGACATCCACAAAGTGCATGCACTCCTTAGGAAAATTCGTCGGCAGAACGGAAGAAGAGAAAAAGGAGGAAATGATTGGATGGGAAAATAAAGAGATTTGGGTATGGGCAAGAGCACCTTGGGGCACGATGGTGACATACAAGCCCAAGGGGGGACACAACCTTCTTCCCATGTGACGAACGATGGAGACATAGGTTGTGTTTGGGAAAGGGTGGGGAAACTTGGGAGCACACCCAAGGAGTGTAATCATCTTCCCTCGACAATAAGGGTGCACTAGAGGGGTTGGACGACCCCATAGGAACACCCATGGAGAGTCGCGACGATTGACACAGGGAATAAAATGAGGCAACAGGCACGTGTCTAAGGATGGGGTGTGTCATTCCAAGAGACATGTTGGTTGATGGGAACACGAGTTTATATGGGCACACTGGGTCCATGGAGGGGCAGGACGATCGATTGAGTGTGATTGATTCACAAAAGGGCGCGTCACACCCAAGAGACATGAAATTTGGCACAAGTGTCCCTTGGAGTCCATATAAGAAAAAAGGTGCATAACTAAAGGAATACATAAAGAATAGGTGAAGGAAAGAAACATGGAGCTCCTAAGATGGGCACACAAGTGGGCCACACCTCAGGCTGAGGGACGGAGGAATGAGAAGGGGAAGTCTTGGTGTGACATAATTGCAAGTATGGGAACCTATGATGTATAAGGTAGAGTTGTGAGACTTTTCCTATCTATGTAATTGGGACAATAGCACCCTCTTTATAAAGCTTTGTTTATGTTTCACAATATAAATAAACAAAGCCATGTATTAGGCACCGTTGTTTCTTCCAACACTATATCTATCTCTTTTGTTTTGCATGTTTTATTTTGTATGCCAAATTAACTAAGTATTGAACAATGTTAACAAATGTCTAAGTATACAATTGAGTTTCATAGAGTAAGGATGTGACTCATATGTAGCCTAGAACAAAGTATGGGTATGCTCTAGGTGAAGAGGCGTAGTTCGAGTGAAGTATCCTTGGTTGAACCAAGCTTCCAAGGAAGAACCACTATGTTGTCGCACATCCATGAGATGTGAAGATTGGACTTGGGAATGACTCTTAAGAGTGTGACAATAACTAAAACTATTTTTGATTGGCTAAAACCTCATCTTTATCGCACCTAAATAAATAGGTTAAATCCCAAAACCCAAAGACATTTGGCAAAGTGAAAATCTACCCTTCAATAACTAATGAATTACTTTGTTTATCCTATTCCAATTACAAATGTTTATCCTTAGAATCCAATTATAAATTCAGAATGATAAACAACAAGATCAATTATTAACTTTAAGACTGAACCCTCCACTAACCTGAACCTACAATCAAGTTAAAAGTCGACATTCTGGTTTGACATACATTTACATGGAAAAAGATTTTAGTCAAATCTTCAAGCTAAGATAATATATTATATCTCTATGTAATTGATGTGAAAGTTTGAGCTGCTAGATAAGGCATATCATGGCTCACTTGTGAACAAATGGATAAACTTTGAATAACCATTGGACTAGAAATCCTCGTTATCCAAGAATTCCTCATCGACATCGAATAAAGGGGGGATCAATTGCAGAAGGCCATGGTGGTGAAGGCATAGATATTTCTAGAAAAAATAAAGAAAAATTAGGGGTAAGCTAATTGATTCTTTAGAAATATTAATTCCTATATTAGTTTTTTATGGTCTTGAATACAAAAATATTATTTGGTGATGTAGGTAGGAGAAAAAGAGGAGAAACAAAAATTAGGTTAAATAGACATCATCAAGTGCAACTTGGTTGGTGATGCATACAACAAACCTAGAAAACAAAAATGGCTCCCAACAAATCCTTCATATGTCTTTATCCTTCATATTTCCAGGTTTAGACACTTTATCCTTCATATTTCCAGGTTTAGACACTTTATCCTTCATATTTCATCTTCATATCTGTCTGCATCCAAGGATTAATTTATCTTGATCCTTACCTTGATAATTTACATATTTCATGTCATAAAAAATTTAAAACATGAATGGCGAAAATAATCTATAATGTTAAATTGTTGGAGTCTCACAAATGAGAATAAATTGACACTAGTTTTGTAGGGATCAGAGGAGATAGATGTTGGTTGGAAGCCTGGGCATTGGTACTTTGGTTGAAATTCTAGATATTGGTTGACGCAAAACCTGTACGTTGGTTGACGATGGTTCAGGATGGTTGGAATCCAAGAGTAATGCTTCTTGGAATCCAAGAAACCAAGCAAGAGGAGAGAGGAACACTGCTTCGAAGCCAAGCAACAAGAAACCAACCAAGAGGAATGCTTCTTGGAAGCCAAGAAACCAACCAAGAGGAAAGGAATACTTCTTGGAAGCCAAGCAAATAGACAAGAAGAAAGGAGGAAATAGAGGCATTTGGAAGAAAAAAAGCATGAAAACCATAACAATACGTAGCATCCCAATGACACGAGTCAAAATAGCCTCAATATGAGTCCAAATAAGACCTCAAATATAAAACTTTGGATTAAAAATTGAAGGTCAAATATAAAACTTTGGATAAAAAATTGAAGCTTGCAAAAAATTTAGTTAAAATGTGTTGGAAAACCTATGGGAGTAATGTAAAATGAAAAATCGATTCAAACAGTAAATAAGATCTCATGAGCATTTAAACTTAGGATAAAACACAAGTGATCTTAAGAAATTGTATCAACGTCTTTTTGAAAGTTAGGGTTAAAACATCCAATAAAAAATGAAACTTTGGCTTTGATTTCCATGCAGGAGATAATGAAAAAGAAAAAACCGATTACTATGAGTCCCTGTAGCCCGAAGGGTAGGGACTAACAAGCGTGTTGGGCACATAACAATTTATAATTATATAAATATTATTTTCAAGTTTAATTTTAATAAATCAAATAAGGAAAGAAAAAAAAATAGTTAATGTATATATATTTAAATTTCTATATAATGATGATGATGGTTATGTTCACTCATATTAAATTTGGTTTATGAAATTTTAAGAAAGGAAAGAAATTACTTGGTTTGCTTTAAAATTTTATTTTTGTACTATAAATTTTTTAAAAGAAGGGTTTCTAAATCACAATATTTTTTTGATGTTTGAAAGGTTAGGAAGATCAATATTGTCACAAAGAGAACAAATTCTTTTAATTCATGATGTTTTAGGAA
>SNQJ01S0048070.1:32855-53608 GCA_010110895.2 Picea sitchensis
AACTAAAACTATTTTTGATTGGCTAAAACCTCATCTTTATCGCACCTAAATAAATAGGTTAAATCCCAAAACCCAAAGACATTTGGCAAAGTGAAAATCTACCCTTCAATAACTAATGAATTACTTTGTTTATCCTATTCCAATTACAAATGTTTATCCTTAGAATCCAATTATAAATTCAGAATGATAAACAACAAGATCAATTATTAACTTTAAGACTGAACCCTCCACTAACCTGAACCTACAATCAAGTTAAAAGTCGACATTCTGGTTTGACATACATTTACATGGAAAAAGATTTTAGTCAAATCTTCAAGCTAAGATAATATATTATATCTCTATGTAATTGATGTGAAAGTTTGAGCTGCTAGATAAGGCATATCATGGCTCACTTGTGAACAAATGGATAAACTTTGAATAACCATTGGACTAGAAATCCTCGTTATCCAAGAATTCCTCATCGACATCGAATAAAGGGGGGATCAATTGCAGAAGGCCATGGTGGTGAAGGCATAGATATTTCTAGAAAAAATAAAGAAAAATTAGGGGTAAGCTAATTGATTCTTTAGAAATATTAATTCCTATATTAGTTTTTTATGGTCTTGAATACAAAAATATTATTTGGTGATGTAGGTAGGAGAAAAAGAGGAGAAACAAAAATTAGGTTAAATAGACATCATCAAGTGCAACTTGGTTGGTGATGCATACAACAAACCTAGAAAACAAAAATGGCTCCCAACAAATCCTTCATATGTCTTTATCCTTCATATTTCCAGGTTTAGACACTTTATCCTTCATATTTCCAGGTTTAGACACTTTATCCTTCATATTTCATCTTCATATCTGTCTGCATCCAAGGATTAATTTATCTTGATCCTTACCTTGATAATTTACATATTTCATGTCATAAAAAATTTAAAACATGAATGGCGAAAATAATCTATAATGTTAAATTGTTGGAGTCTCACAAATGAGAATAAATTGACACTAGTTTTGTAGGGATCAGAGGAGATAGATGTTGGTTGGAAGCCTGGGCATTGGTACTTTGGTTGAAATTCTAGATATTGGTTGACGCAAAACCTGTACGTTGGTTGACGATGGTTCAGGATGGTTGGAATCCAAGAGTAATGCTTCTTGGAATCCAAGAAACCAAGCAAGAGGAGAGAGGAACACTGCTTCGAAGCCAAGCAACAAGAAACCAACCAAGAGGAATGCTTCTTGGAAGCCAAGAAACCAACCAAGAGGAAAGGAATACTTCTTGGAAGCCAAGCAAATAGACAAGAAGAAAGGAGGAAATAGAGGCATTTGGAAGAAAAAAAGCATGAAAACCATAACAATACGTAGCATCCCAATGACACGAGTCAAAATAGCCTCAATATGAGTCCAAATAAGACCTCAAATATAAAACTTTGGATTAAAAATTGAAGGTCAAATATAAAACTTTGGATAAAAAATTGAAGCTTGCAAAAAATTTAGTTAAAATGTGTTGGAAAACCTATGGGAGTAATGTAAAATGAAAAATCGATTCAAACAGTAAATAAGATCTCATGAGCATTTAAACTTAGGATAAAACACAAGTGATCTTAAGAAATTGTATCAACGTCTTTTTGAAAGTTAGGGTTAAAACATCCAATAAAAAATGAAACTTTGGCTTTGATTTCCATGCAGGAGATAATGAAAAAGAAAAAACCGATTACTATGAGTCCCTGTAGCCCGAAGGGTAGGGACTAACAAGCGTGTTGGGCACATAACAATTTATAATTATATAAATATTATTTTCAAGTTTAATTTTAATAAATCAAATAAGGAAAGAAAAAAAAATAGTTAATGTATATATATTTAAATTTCTATATAATGATGATGATGGTTATGTTCACTCATATTAAATTTGGTTTATGAAATTTTAAGAAAGGAAAGAAATTACTTGGTTTGCTTTAAAATTTTATTTTTGTACTATAAATTTTTTAAAAGAAGGGTTTCTAAATCACAATATTTTTTTGATGTTTGAAAGGTTAGGAAGATCAATATTGTCACAAAGAGAACAAATTCTTTTAATTCATGATGTTTTAGGAATTATCCAACAACCCATTTCACTATGAAACTGATGAAGATTTGTTTTTAATTTAGTAATGTGGATTTTTAAAATGAATTTATTTTTATAATTGTATATGAAATTAAAATACTTTTCTTAATCATTATATTATAATTACATTATTTTACACAGATTAACTAAAATATATTTCCTTTATTATTATTATTATTATTATTATTATTATTATTATTCAATTTTTTTATTTATTTATCTATATCACAACATCATTGTGTTATATTGTCTCCTCGGTAAGAAGTTAAATTGCAACCTGGGGTAGTATCTAGTTTTATGTAACGGTGAAAGCACATAATCCCACCACTATAGCCTCGATGATCAGAGTGTTGCATATAATATCTAGGCTTAAATCGTCTTTTGATTTTAAAGTAACACCTATAAGGCCTTCTGGGACACCCATTAAGTGCACATGTGCTCCTTGGGAAGTTTCGATGATGGAACGAACGATGAGCGCAATGAGGAAACGATCAGTTGGGAAAATTAAGATGCTTGGGTGTGGGTAGGAGCACCTTGGGGCACGATGCTGATGTGCAAGCCCAAGGGGGCACACACCCTTCTTCCCTTTCAACAGATGACAAAGACTTGGGTTGTGTTTGGGTAAGGGCAAGTCAACTTGGGAGCATGCTCAAGAAGTGGACCTTTCTATCCTCGACAAAATGGGTGCACCATAGGGATTGGACAACCCCATCGACACATCCACATATATTCACAATGATCAACACAAGGAGGATAACGAGGCAAGGGGCATGCACCCATGGATGGGGTGTGATGGTCCAAGAGACATGTTGGTTGATGGGCACATGATCTTAGATGGGTGCACTGGGTCCACAGAGGGACACGATGATCATTTGAGTGTGATGATTTGAAAAGGGGCATGAAATGCCAAAAAGATGTGATGTTTCACACAAGTGCCCCTTGGAGTCCATGTAAGAGCAAGGGCACACAACCAAAGGAAGACATACAAAAAAATTGAAGGAAAGAGACATGGAGCTCTGAGGCTGCACAAGTGGGGTGCACTTCAGGATGAGGCAAGGAGGAATGACAAGGGGAAGTCTTGGTGTGAAAGAACCACAAGTATAGACAATTATGATGTATAAGGAAGGGTCATGAGACTCTACCCATGTATGTAACTAGTAAAATAATTCCATCTTTGTAAATATTTGTTTATGTTTCACAATATAAATAAATGAACTCGGGTATTAGGCACCGCTGATGTCGCCCGCACTATATATGTCTCTTTTGTTTCACATGTTTTTTGTTGTATGCCAAATCGACTAAGTGTTAAACAATGTTAAAAAATGTCTAAGTATACAATTGAGTTTCATCGATTAAGAATGTGACTCGCCAGTAGCCTAGAACAAAGTATGGGTGTCCTTTAGGTGAAGAGGCATAGTCTGGGTGGAGTATCCTTTGTTGAACCAAGATGCCAAGGGAGAACCAATACAGTGTCACACATCCACGAGATGCCAAGGTTGGACCTGGGAATGATTCTTGGGGGAATGAAAGATGGTATCATAGTCGTTTTGCAATGAAGGGGTTTGTAGAGACACAACACCCAATATGACAAGATTTGCACAGTCTAGAAGTGGGGCGACCTAGGGGTATGCGACTACTTGGATGAAGACGGGTGAAGTCGTATGATGAAAGAAATTCATGGATGACTCAAGGTAGGTTGAGTCAATTTTCCCAGCACAACCTGAGGCAAAAGAGTCTTCGTTTGGCCAACAAACCGGGATGTAAAAATACTTTCCCAAATCACCTTGGAACCAAGTGGTGGAAGAAGGGGTGCTCCCACACATTCTGTGAAAGATAAGTACAATGCAAGTATGTTGTATTGGGATTATGTTTGTCCTTTTCACTTAACACAAAAAGGGTGGCAAGGATCCGTTTGTAGTAAGCTACAAAGGGTTGGTGCATTGGGTGCCTTGGGTGGAAAGTTTGGAAGCCAAGAACATTAGTTGTGTTTCATGGATATGGTTATCAATGAAAGAGCAATGCAAGATATGGTTGACTCAAGTGCCTCATAGAAATTTCTAAATACTGAAGTAGTAAAGGAGTCAAGACTTAGAGTCTCCCCATGTGGAGCTACAATGAAAGAAGTAAAATCTAAGGCAAGGTAAACAACTAGTGTTTCCTCCTATGTTCACATTCGACTTGATAAGTGGGAAGGTCGGGCTAACTTCACGGTGATTCCTATGGATGAATTTGAGGTGTTTCTTGGGAAAGAGTTCCTAAGGAGGACACATTTGGTCCTCATTCCATGGATGGACAAGATGGTTATACTTGGTGAATACAAGGCTTGAGTTGTGCAAAAAACCACAAGGAAGTTTGGTGGAAAGGTGTAGCTTTTGTTTTCATTGAGAATAAAGAGAGAATCGAGGCAGAATGGATCACATATTTATGCAAAAATTGTTGGAGAAGTTCAAGAAGATGGAGCGGGGACGCTTGTTCCACTAGAGTTCATTGACTTGTTGAGTGATTTTGTGGACATAATGTATGATGATTTACCGAAAGTCCTCTCACCACGATGCAGTGTTGACCATCGTATAGAGATAGATCCTAGGCTTCTACCACCATCAAGATCTTCTTACTGATTTTTTGGAATTGAGTTGGAAGAGCTGAAGAGACAATTGATAGAGTTGATTGATGTTGTCTTCATTCGTCCACAAAGGTCACCATATGGTGCCTCATATCTAATTGAAAAGAAGAAGGACACTTCAAAGATGAGGATATGTTTGGACAACCGAGAATTGAAAAAACAAACTATGAAGAACTGATACTTATTTCCTTTAGTGGTCGATTGTTTTGACAAGTTGGCCAAGGCTAAGGTCTTTTCAAAGCTTGGAATGTAACAAGGGTATTATCAGGTGAGGATTAGAGAAGGATATGAGGCGTAGACAACCATGGTGACAAGGTATGGGAGCTATGAGCTCCTAGTGATGCCTTTTGGGTTCTACAATGCCCTTAAAACCTTTTTCACATTGATGAATGATGTTTTGTGGCCATTTTTGGACACGTTCATTATGGTGTATTTGGATGAAATAATAGTGTATAGAAAAATTATGGAGGAGAAAAAGAAGCATTTGGCATAGGTTTTTGAGGCACTGCGACCAAACCATTTTTTCTTTAAGAAGTCCAAGTGTGTTTCAGGAAGATTTGGCAAGATCAGTTGGAGATATCTCACACAAACTTGACTAACACAACAAGAAAAAAGAAGTAGTGGGAATATTGCAACAAGTGTGACACAGAATTCCAAGTAGGAGAGTTGGTATTACTCAAAATAAGCATAGATCAGTTTCCACCACCTAAAGGGATGGCTCCATCTCTTGTGTTAAGGTATGATGGAGCATTCAAAGTTCTTGAGAAGAATGACAATTTCACCTACATATTTGAGTTGTCCTTCTACATGCAACACATTCATCCTATATTCCACGTTATCTAATTGAGGTCATGCAAAAGGGACTCATATGACCCAAGTCAAGTTGAGCCATCCAGGGCGCCGACTATGGTTGCAGATAAGCCAAAATTGGAGATAGAGAATATTTTGGTGCATCACATCTTAGGATGGGGTAGAGGTCGAGTGTATGAGTGCTTCATCCATTAGAGAGAAAAACTTGATGAATAGAACAATTGAGAGAGGCATGGGTCCTTATGGAAATATCAGGACATGATTCAGGGGTTTGACATAGGTCATTAGGGATTACAAGTGGTATGGAAGTTACCGAGACGACAAGAAATTTAGTGGGGGACGATGTAAATCCTTCAAGGACACCCACCGAGCATGCAGGATCCTTGGGAATATTCAACAACAGAATGAAAGAAGAGCACAAGGAGTAAATGATAATTTGAGAAAACAAAGACATTTAGGTGTGGGTAGGAGCACCTTGGGTCATGAAGGTGACGTGTAAGCCCAAGGGAGGACACACCCTTCTTCCCTTGCGATGGACGATGGAGACTTGGGTTATGTTTGGGAAAGGGTGGTGGGGAAACATGGGAGCACACCCAAGGAGAGGACCCATCTTCCCTCGGCAACATGGGCACACCTGAGGAGTTGGATGACCCCTGTTGGCCCTTGGTTATGGAATCAAGCAAAGATTAAGGGAGAAAAGAAAAAATGTGAACTGCGCAGAAGAAACAGTGACTGATATTGGGTCGAAGTGAGAAAAAGAGAAGAAAATACGGAGAGAAGTAAGAGAAAGAAAGTCGTTGGACGAAGAGATTGAGGATGAAAAATTAACAAGGAAGAGGGATCATGGACAACTTAACAAGCGAAAGAAGATGTCAACAGATGCTTTGAAGCACCGCATGTGAAGGAAGGAAAGACAGGCTG
The DNA here is from genome assembly GCA_010110895.2 of Picea sitchensis. Taxonomy (NCBI): domain Eukaryota; kingdom Viridiplantae; phylum Streptophyta; class Pinopsida; order Pinales; family Pinaceae; genus Picea; species Picea sitchensis. Next base: position 39,293 of record SNQJ01S0048070.1, read on the forward strand.
GGGAAGCCTTGAAAACGCGGGTCAAGTTGACCTAGGGTTTTAGACACCTAGGGTTTTGGTATCTAGGGTTTTGACACTTAGGTCTCTGCCTAAGGTTGTCGGTGAGATATTGTAATGTACAAATAAGAAACTAGATGAGGGAAGAGGGTTCATTCTAGTCTTGTGTTGATGTGAGTGATTATTGTTGTGTGAGAGAAAAGTGTTAAGCATAATAGCCTTCTGGTATTGTAAGATCTTCAGCTGGGTGTGAAGATCAACCCTGCAGCTGGGTGAGCAGGGAAGGGAGGAAGAGAGAAGATATGCTAGATAAGAGCACAGATAGTATTGTATGCTTTCATATTAATATATCATAAAGCGCAGTTATGTGGCTTTAGCCCTAGGGAGAGGGTGAACCACGTATATCTTGTGTTATGTGTGATTGATGTTGTGTTCTCTGTCATTTGATATGTTGATATTGTGATATTGTGTTAGATCTGGAATATAACTTGTGCAGTAGGTTTAAGGAAGATAAAGTATAAATAGATGGTTGTGTGTTGTTTCTTTGAATCCACTTTGCATTCCTTCTGGTTGTAGACAACTGTGTCCTGCAACCCCCTATATCTACTTTGGGTTAGACTGCATCTGCTTCTCAGCTTTTATCGAAAGGCCCAGTAGTTAGGGCTTGTTGGTGCGCTCTTGAGTGTTGAACCCTGGGTCTACCCTTGTGCCAACAAATGGTTCTGTTTCCGGGACAAGAATATTCTTGAGGGAATGTCAAGGTGGTTTCCATCGAAGACAAAGATGCAGAAGTGGATAGAAGATCAAGAAAAGGACTTCGCTGAAGCCCAGAACAAGAACCCTAACCTTATCACAGAGGATTGGTTGCGAAGGTATTTCTTTACTAATATAAACGATATTTTCTTTGGAGGAATCCATCAGGAGCTATACAAGTGGTTAGCTAGGTTAGCAGATACCCAGTTTTAAATCAGAATCAGACCACCTGTAGTTTGGACGTCGACGCTGCTCAAAAAGGTCAAGAGAGTTGATAACGTTGTGTTAAGAGAAGTAGATCACTGGTTTGATAGTACCATTGATGGTATATCACCAATTTCGTTGTTGATAGAATAGAGTCATATAGCCAAGGTGAGAGATATTTCTTTAAGGGACCTAGAGGAAAATTTTTACACTTTTTGAAATTGAAGATCAAGATGCTATTACATGAGAAGAACATATTTAAGATACAATAACCAGTCATATAGGAAGAGCTAATGTTCAAAAATATAGACAGTGACAACGACACAGAGGCTGGACATACGCGTAGTGGGAGAGTGTTCAGAGAAGTTCATCTCGCAAACCTGTTTAAGCAGAACTAGAAAGACGAAGGTTTCTACAGTGGAGAAGAGGCAAATCCGACAGACAAAGAGTATTCAGAGTCCACTAGGAAAAAGGTTCCCTCGCCGAGAAGAGCTAGAAACTACAGGAACTACATCGACTACTGAAGTAAGTATCGTTACTCCTCCTGTTTTTCCAACAACGTTAAGTAACAAAAGTAACCTATGTCATCGGAATACTCAGAGCACTAGTACAAGTAGCTTAGTACCTATTCAGTCAAGAAACCTAGGAAGATCTGTGGAAGATGAAATGAGGATACCTATCTTTAGGGGAGATGGATCTGAAGATCCTGATCAACACTCGTTTTTATGTGAAGTTGTATAGAGCATTAAGAATGTCACTAATGAAGCAATTAAGTGAGCTCAATTTAGTACTACCCTAAAGGACCGCGCACTGAGCTAGTACATGAAACTTGTTCAAGGAATTGCACAACCCAAACCATTGAATGAGATCAAGAATGCGTTGGTTGCAGAATTCAAAAAACCCAAGTCGAAGTCACAATGCATTACAAAACTGAAAGAAATCAAGTAGAGAGTAGTTGAACCTGTGTGAGAATTCGATCAAAGGTTTAAGACCTTAACGAGACGTTTGACTTTTAATATCCCAGACGAGCAAAACAAAGAATAGTTCATTGATTCCCTCTTGCCACACATTAGAGTTCCTCTGATGCAACAAAATATTACTTCGTAGGCTGAGGCACTGGAGATTTCCATGATGTTAGAATCAACCCCTATCGGAGAATCTAGCTTAGGTATGAGTCAGATAACTAGCTTATCATTGCAGGTCGAAGATATGAAGAAGGAAAAAGGGAAAGATAAAAGAGAAGACATATGGTGTATCAGATGAAAATCAGAAGGCCATGAGAAGGATCACTGCCCCTTATTCCATGAGTATTTGGCCTCTGGAGCTCCAATACCTTTGAAACAAGTTACCCTACCCCGGTGAGAGGTATGTAGAAATTGACATCACCCTATTGAATGTTACTATTTGAAAAAGTATGTCCAAACACCCACAAATCTGTATTGTACGTTCTGTAAGTCGGTGGGGCATGATGATAGGGATTGCAGAGATTATGATCTCATGCATGAAAGTTCAATGGATATATACAAAATTTAAGCCTTAGTACAACAAGAAGGAAACACTATTCAGTATAAATCCCCATGAAGAGGAAACTTCAATCCTTGTTGTGGATTTAGAGGACGAGGACGAGGTATGGGTCGAGGTCAAGGATAGATCATCTATTATAACTGCACACAACCAAGACACTTGGCAAGAGACTGTCATAACCCTTGTACCACTTGCAGCTACTGCAACTCATTCGAGCATGTTATCGAGGAATGTCCATCATTGTTGGCTAAGCTTTAGGAGAAACAAGGAGGAAACCAATAAATACAACTGATCAAAGCATAACCTTGAGGAACAGATCCCAGAGTCATTGTTATCACTAGAGGAGGTGTTGTTACAGGAGAAGATAGAGCGAATCAAGAGAAGAATGCCAAAGGACCAAGAATCAAAAAAGATGCAGAGAAGACATAAGAATTTGATCCAAGGAAAGAGAAGAAAACATTTGAGGAAGAAAGAAAATAATTCGGAAGAGATCAGACCTCTTCATCAAAGGTTCAACCGGAAGTAAGATAATATGGAATGCCTCTGGAATTTGATCAGTCTACTTCGCCTGGAGAAGGAAAAGAGGTGAGTAAACTTGTCAGTTTCTTGTATACATGTATTGAGTTGATTAAAGATGAAAGAGCCATACAAGAACTAAAAAATTTGGTCAAAAAATATGAGATAGGAAGGGTATATCCTTTGTTGAATAAATAAGTACATAAACTATCCAAGAAAAGAAGGAAAAATAAAGAACTACACGTTAATGCTCAGATTGGAGAGTACGATATAGACTATGTGGTCCTCGACTTAGGGTCGGAGGTCAATGTCATGATGAAGTAGACTTGGGCACTGATGGGAAAACCTAAGTTGATATATTTTCCTATCAGGCCTAGGATGGCTAATCAGGAAGATGTAAGCCCCTTTGGAAGACTGGAGCATGTCCCTGTGGACATCGACGGGGTGAGGACATCTGCAGATTTTGAAGTAATTGAGATAGTTGATGATAGTTGTCCTTATCCTGTGTTGTTAGGAATTGATTGGGCTTTCAACAATTCCACTGTGGTTGATCTAAATAAAATAAGAATGACGTTTGAAGGAGATGGCCTTTGGTTCATTACACCTTTGGATCTAGACGAAGGTCAAAGATAAACATAACCCATCAGAGAAGAAGATCGTGCATATGAATTAGAAAACATCTACAAGTTGACAACTAGACAGTAGGATTACATTAATCCTACAAGAAATGGGAATTTAAGTTGGCGAAGTGAGAGCGCATGCTCATCAGATTCAAAAGAAGCACTAGAGAACTGGAAGAATAGTATATATGAAGTTTTTGCGCGGAGATGCGCCAGATTGACTAGAGAAGTTTGCTGGATTAGCATAACAGTAAGTAATTTTCCCACCTTTGACGGTTTAAATCACTTGGAAACTTTCCTGTTGGAATTTGAACAAGTTGTCCCAACACAACAAAGGTTGTTGGCACTAGAAAAAGATTTGAAAGCAACTCCAGTAATATGGTGGGGAACGCATAAGAAGAGCATCAAAGAATGGGTGTGATGTTGCACTTTGATGACAACATGGTTTTTAGACAACATCGTAGGATGTGAAGTTCGGTATACAGGTCAAAGCTGTCTGAGAGACCATGTGTGCAGTTGCGAGGAGGCCTAGAGAAACATTCCTCAAGAGTAGTGGGTGCACAAATTTATTAACACTCTGGACACAACACCTATTAATTGGTACCTACAAGTTGAACTGCGCCTCATCACTACAACTTGGGAAGGTATGACATAGAACATTGTAGCTACATTCTTGTTTGAAAGTCAGTACCCTACAACAGATCAAGCTTTAGAATTTTTCAGACAGAAAGTGTTTGAGGCACCTAGCCTCCCTGTGGAGAAAGAAGAGGATGAATGGATTGCGCCTCTTCAGAAATTGCAAGGCTATTACAACATCAATGTTGATGACAACGATGATCCTAGGAATGTGAACATCGCAGAAACAAAAGGACAGAGAGATGTATAAGGACTAGGATTTGAACTGCATTTTATTGAGGAAGCCCATTAAAATCCAGAAAGTTAATATAGGAACGAAGGAAACACCTAAAATTGCAAATGTTGGAGATTATTGGGATGATGCCACTATTGACAAGATCATAGAATTACTGCATGAATATCAGGACTTGTTTCCAACCAAGTTCACTGATATGAAGGGCATTAAAGGACCCATGGGGGAGATGAAAATTCCCTTAAAACCATATGCAAGGTCAGTCAAATAAAGACCCTACAGATTGAACCCTAAATATAAGGAAAAAGTGAAGATCAAGCTTGACAAAATGTTGGAAGCAGGAATCATAGAACATGTTGAAGAATCATAATAGATTAGCCCTCTGGTGGTACAAGATAAGAAGACAGGAGAAATCAGGATCTGTGTAGATCTTAGGAAGCTAAATGACGCCTGTTTGTGTGACCCATTCCCTACACCATTCACCAATGAAGTGTTAGACAATGTAGAAGGACAAGAGGCATATTCTCTTACAGATGGATTTTCAGGATACCATTAGATCCAGATTGCCAAGGAAGATCACCATAAGACCACATTTGCAACATAATGGGGATCCTACTAGTATATAGTGATGCCATTTGGATTGAATAATGCACCAACCATCTTTTCCAGGGTGGTGGTCGAAGCGTTTAAGGAGTTTTTACATAAATTCCTGGAAGCATACTTTGATGATTGGACTGTTTTCAACATCTTGCAAAATCATATTGAATGTTTAAGACTAATGTTGGATAAGTGCAGGCAATGCCAGATTTCCTTGAACCTGAAGAAGTGCATATTTTTATCACCTTATGTAGTTTTTATAGGACATATTGTATGCAAGTAGGGGTTGTTGGTGGATCCCTCCAAGATCACCATTATTGTTGATCTACCTCCCCCTACTTTAGTAAGACAACTGCGCATTGTGTTGGGACATATAGGATACTACAAGAGGTTCATCAAGGGGTACGTACATATCACATCACCCATGGAGAAGATTATAAAGAAAGACTGTAAGTTTCATTGGATAGAAGAATGCCAACAGAGCTTCGACACACTGGAACAGAAAATGGTTACTACGCCTATTCTAGTTTTTCCAGATTGGAGCAAGGAGTTTCATGTACATATCGATGCATCCTCTATTTCCTTAGGATCAGTGTTAGCAAAACCAGGAAAAGGAGACATCGACCATCCATTAGCCTTTGCTAGAAGGAAACTATTTTCAGCTGAGATAAATTACACCACCACTGAAAGGGAAGATTTAGCCATGGTGTGCATGTTGCAAAAGTTTCGTCATTATTTGTTCGGAGGACACTTCAAGATGTTCACTGACCACTCTGCACTGAAATACTTAGTCAACAAGCCAGTGTTGGGGGGGGAGAATATGCAGATGGCTTCTTCTATTTTAGGAATATGATTTCGAGATCATGGTTAAGCCAGGGAGAATGAATAAGGGACCTGATAATTTGTCCAGACTAGAGCATGGGGAGGAACCTACTAATTTGGAGGATATCTTACTGGATGCACAATTGCTAGCCATTAGGAAGGTTGATGATCACTTCGCGAAGATAATATAGTTCCTTTCCAAAAGAATGGCACCTAGTAAATATACAATCACTCAGAAGAAACAATTGGTAGTATGCACTGTGGATTTTTCACTTATAGTTGGACAACTATACAAGATGGGACCTAATGAGATATTTAGAAGGTGTGTTATGGAAGCAGAGAGAACATTGATCCTCCCAGAATCACATGAAGGCATCGCAGGAGGACACTACGCAGGAAAAGAAACAACGCAAAATATTCTTAGGGTTGTGATGCACGTGCGCAGCCCTCCCAACCCGCAGGTCAGAAGTCCACACACACAGGATCTTTCCTCTTCCACTGGCCCAAAGAGCTCCCAGAAATGGCTCTCCTATTTCCATTTCAGGAAATCTGCACCCACAAATAACTTCAAGAAATTCCCCCCCTTATACTTCGGGAGATCGGGCTTCTGACTTTCGCGAATCCGGTGGTCAAGCACCTTGTCTCTCAATCTCCGAAACCCAAAAACAATCAACACTTGACCTTTTCTCTCTCTATTTAGGATTTCTCCTTATCACGATTTTAGGGGTTGCGATGTTAAGAAACTCATCCCCTCGACTCCCGAAATCCGATTTTCTGAAACTCCGATGCACTCGCAAGGTTGAACTTTCAACAACCCTTCATACCATCGGGACTTCGGACTTCACGATTTCGTGAATCCTGATGCAAAGATTTCGGGACTTCACCCCACGAAACCCCGGAATGGTCAACGAAATTGACTCCCTTGTCGATAGTGCACCACCTGTCCATCCTGCCAATTCCTGTGGCTCACATGATCCTTTCGGCCCTTCGGGACTTCGCACTTCGTGATTTTGCAAGTCCTGATGCAAAGATTTCAGGACTTCAACTCACGAAACCCCGAAATAGAAATCCACGTGTAAATCCAACGGCTCCTGTTGGCTTGAATCTACGGCTCTGCCTCTCCTGAGCTTGAACCTTTGGGAATACTCGCCATAACTCCCCTACTCCCCCGTGAGATCTGACGGCTCACAGGACTTCACGAATTCTCCACAGAGAATTCCGACCGTCCATCTCTTCCCTTCACATAGACTTTTGTAACTTTTTACCAAAGTGGTTTTCCCACGGTACTTAGTTGCCTGTGACGCAAACTTGCAACGCCTTCTCACTGTTCCAATGCACAAACTTCCTATGCTTCCTTCAACGACTTTGAAGGCTTTATCCTTCCTAAGATTTCTCCAACTCTGAGTCTTGAAGAAGACTCCTGCACACACTCCTTGTGGCAAATTCCTTAATTACTCTAAGGAATTGGAATCCGTCGACTATGCGCACTCCCTGCAGCAACAATCTCTCAATAATTCATTCAGGTTACAAAACCTGAAACTCTACTTGGCTTGCACACACCTTGCATGGCTCCTATACCCAACTGCAATTCTGAGGAAATGAGAACGAAAGCTATCTTGTCTGAGCTTTCAGAGACAAACCTCTGAACCCTTTGTCAACGCACTCCTTGTGGATAATTCAACTGCACTCCTTGCAGGAACTCTTGCTCAGATAGAGAAACAATTGAAACTCATTCCTTTACCCTTTCCTCTCAGATTTCAAAAATTCACCAAGAAATCATTCATACACAGCTTAAAAGAAATTGCATGACAGAAAGAGTAAAACATTCATGAGCATAGCATTCAAAAATGCATACACAAAGAATATTTGAACACCATGAGTCTGAATCAAAGCCTTCTTGTATTAATCCAGAACTTCTGTACATGGAATTTGGCTACACAGCTCTCTTCTCCTTCTCTTCTATGCTCTATGCTCTCAGTGGGCATCCTCTCATTCTTATTCTATGTTACAATACACAATGAGGGTGTTTATATCCCGTTTCCCTCTTTCATTCTAAACTGTCTAATCTACACATTAAATTCTATCTACCTGCATTAACTATCACAAATGCCTTCTACCTACTAAGGACGAGAGAGGATCATTCAAGGTCCGTTTACATTTTACAAGTGTGCCTCCACTTGATGACTTCATTAATGTTTCAAGACATTTTCAAAATTTGCAGGGCGCTTTTCCAGCTATCTTTTTATCTCCGCGTTGGCTCACTTGAGATGCTCCTGCATCATACTCCCTTGCTTGAAAATTTTCATGGGCTCCTATCCATGAGCTCACGCATGGTCTGTCCATGCCTATGGATCTCTATTTCATTCTCCCAGCTGGCATATTCAACTAGATGGCCCTTCCACTTGACCAAATACTCAAAGTATTGCTTTCTCCTGGTCTTCTTTCCGACCCTTTTGTTCAGTATGCGACCCATCTGTGGTTTTTCTGCAACTGGCATCTGTTTTTTCCACTGAACCTCTGGTTGTTCATTTCCCGTTCCTGCTTCCTCAGCTTTATATGGGTACAAATATGAGATATTGAATATCAGAGAAATTCCGATCCCATCGGGTAATTCAATCTCGTAAGCATTCGCCCCAAATTTCTTCAAGACCTTACATGGTCCGATTTTTTTCATCTTCAGTTTATTATATGTTCCTCTCGGGAACCTTTCCTTTCTCAAATGTGCTAGAACCAAATCTCCAAATTCAAATTGAAGCTGTCTTCTGTGCTGATCTTCTCTCCTCTTATATTCCTAGTTCAAACTCTGCAATCATTCCTTCACCTGGCTGTGAAGTTCCTTCATTGCCTCTGCGAAATCTTCTGCACCAGGGATCCTAGTTGTCATCTATTCTGAATCCCTCAGCTCAGAAAATCCTCTCAGCTACATGCCATAGACAATCTAAAATGGACTCTACCCCGTGCTTCTGTTAACTGAGTCGTTATAAGAAAATTCCGCATGTGGTAATATGTTGTCCCACTGGCTGTGGTGTTCTATCACCAAGCTTCTCAGCAAGTCTCCCAGACTTATGTTTACCACTTTTGTCTGTCCATCCGTCTGAGGATGATAAGCCGAACTAAATGACAAGTTAGTTCCCAACTTCTTCCATAAATTCCTCCAAAAGTGTCCTACGAACTTAGTGTCTCGATCCGAAACTATGCTCTTTGGTAAGCCGTGAAATTGAATGACTTCTTTGAAAAACAGATTCGCAATGTGAGTCGCGTCACTGGTCTTCTGACATGGAATGAAGTGTTTCGTCTTGGAAAATCTATCCACCACCACAAAGATTGATTCAAACCCTCTTTGTGTTTTTAGCAACCCCAATATGAAATCCATGCTAACTGCATCCCATGGCTTCTCAGGTATGGGAAATGGTTGATAAAAACCTGCATTCTGCCTCTTTCCCTTCGAATGCTAGCAAATTATGCATCTGTCCACGAACCTTTTGATGTTTGCTCGCATTCCTGGCCAAAAATATGACTCATTCAACTTTTCGAACGTCTTGTCATGACCAAAGTGCCCGACCAATCCTCCACTGTGTTTCTCCTTCAGCAAATTCTCCCTCGTGGAGAATTTTGGAATACAAAGTTGATTACCTTTAAACAATAATCCTTCTTGGATCATGTATTCTACCCATTGGCTTCTATCTCTAAGAATTGAATTCTCAGCTTCTTTGTACACCCCTTTAAAATCTAGATCATCTTGATACATGTCCCTAAGATCATCAAAACCCAACGTTTTGACCCTGAACTCCTGCAGTAGCAAACACTTCCTGCTCAAAGCATCAACAACTTTGTTAGCAGTACCAGAAATGTGTTTAATCACAAAAGTGAAATTTTGCATATATTCAACCCATTTTACATGTCTTTGATTCAACTTTTCCTGTTGAGTCACAAATTGCAGTGCATGATTGTCACTGTACAAGACAAACTCCTTGGGAATCAAGTAATGTCTCCATTTCTTCAATTCCTGAATAATAGCAAAAAATTCCTTTTCATAAGTGGAGTATTTCACTTTTGCTTCATTAAGCTTTTCACTGAAGTATGTTATCGGCCTGTCTTCTTGACTCAGGACTGCCCCTATTTCAAATCCACTTGCATCGCATTTCACTTGAAATGTCTTTTGGAAATCAGGAAACACCAGGATTGGTTGTTTCGTGATTTTCCTCTTCAACAGATTAAAACTCTTCTCAGCCTCTTCTATCCAGTGAAAATATTTGTGTCTCTTCTTCACTGTGTCCATCATCGGTGCACTAATTCCCCTGAAATTCCTAATGAATTTTCGATAGAAACTAGCCAATCCGTGGAAACTTCTCACCTCAAATATACTCTTCGGTGATGGCCAATTCTTGATTACTTCCACTTTATCTGGATCCATCCTCAATTTATCTGCAGAAATAACAAAACCCAAATAAATGAGTTTTGTCTTCATGAATGAGGATTTTTTCATGTTTATCAGCAACTTCTCCTGGTGTAACCTCTCCATCACTGTAGTCAAATTTTTCATATGCTCTGCCATTGTTTTACTGAAAATCAGTATGTCATCTAGATACACAATGACAAATTTTTCGATGAACTCCCTTAGGACTTCGTTCATCAACCTCATGAAATTATTCGGCGCGTTTGTTAACCCAAATGGCATAACAAGCCATTCATACAACCCTTCATTGGTTTTGAATGTTGTCTTCCATTCGTCACCTTCTCTCATGTGGATTTGATGATAACAGTTTTTCAAATCAATCTTCGAAAAAAATTGTGCTCCAATCAAGCAATCCATCAAATCATCCATCCTTGGAAATGGAAATATGTACCTAATGGTTATCTTGTTGATCACTCTCGACTCAGTACACATCCTCCAGCCTCCGTCTTTCTTTGGACTGAGTACTTTCGGAACAACACACAAACTCAAACTTTCCCTGACCAAACCTTTGTCCAACAAATCCTGGACTTGTCTTTTGACCTCTTCATTCTCCTACGGCGTCAATCTATACGCGGCTTTGTTTGGTAAACTAGGTCTAGGCATGAGGTCAATGTGATGACTTATACTTCTGATCAGTGGCAACGAATGAGGTAGTTCATCCACTACTATGTCAGCAAACTCTTCCAACAGTTCCTGAACCTCTTCTGGTAAATCATCTACCCTTGTCCTGGTCAAAACAATCTTTGGTTTCCTGACCACGATGAATTGCGGTTCCTCCTTCTTCTTGACCTCGGTAAGAAGTTCCTTCCCACTCATGAGAAGTACATTGTTACTTACTTCAAGTTTCACCTCCTTATCCTTGATTGGAAGAAACATGTGAGTTCTCCCATTCTTCTCTAGGGTGTATGTGTTCATTATCCCATCATGAATCACATTCCTGTCATATTGCCACAGTCTACCCAACAATAGATGACAAACATTCATGGGAATAACATCACAAAGTATCTTATCATTATATCCTCCTATCTTAAATTCAACTAAACATTGTTTAGTGAGAGTTACCTGATGTCCTTTTTGTAGCCACAAAACTCTCTATGGGCTTGGATGATCAATTGTCTCCAGCTCCAGCTTTTCTACCATCTTTGTAGAAACGAGATTATCTGTGCTACCACTGTCCACAATGACCTTGCATACCCTATCCTTGGTCTTTTAGGCAGTCTGGAAAAGTCTGTTTCTTTGGACTGAACTCTCCACCTCTTTCTCTGGTATCAAAAGATCTTTTCACATCATTAGTGATCTTCCGCCTTCAACATTCTGCCTTTGAGCTTCGGCAATGTGAGCTTCTCCACCTTCTTTATTTTTGTCTGGACACTCATAAGACTTGTGCCCATTATTTCCACATGTGAAGCATGTTATTACTCCACCTCTTCCTCTTCCTCTACCTTTGGCACGAGGAAAAATATTATTATCAGCGTAATCTCCTCTCTATTCGGTATGTTTCCCTCTCTGTTCAACATAATGCCCTCGCTGTGAGCTTCCACCTATCTCAGTTCGAGTCTGAGGTTTCTTCCATTCCTCCTTGAGTTTTTTATTTTTATCCTGGGTAACTGATTTGCCTTTGGGCAGACTTCTGCCTCAGCCTCTTTGACCTTTTTTTCAGCTCATCTTCTCTTCCGCCTTTAGAGCCATCTGATAAGAATCTTCCACCGTTCGGATGGTTATCATGCTCATCTCATCCTGAATGTCGTATCTCAGTCCATTCATATACCTAACAACTTTTTCATCATCGCTTTCTCGATGACCTGCCCTAATGTTCAGCCTGTAGAATTCTTTAGTGTATTCTTTCACTGTCATCAACTTCTGCCTCAAGTTCTGCATCCTTCGAAACAGAGTAATTTGATAATCTCTGGGGATGAATTTCGTCTTCATCTTTGTGATCATCCTATCCCAACTCTTGATCTTCTGCTTGCCTTTGCAGCGTCTGTCAGCTTGTAGCTCATCCCACCATAATGCTGCATGTCCCTTCAATCTTGTGACAGCATGTTTGACCTTCTTGTCCTCTTCGACATCTTCATAATCAAAATATGTGTCCAGAGCTCTAATCTAGTCTAGAAGATCCTCTATATCCAGATTTCCCTCATAAACTAGAATGTCCATTTTCTCTCTTGCACCCATTCTTGCAATAGCCCTAATAAAACGTTCGTTTGTTGCATCTTTGGTTGCAACTTCCTCCCCTTCATGTTCAATCTCAATTTCACTTTCAGAATCACTAAGATCCCCAGCACCGACTGTACGTCTCTGTGATGTCTCCATGTATTCAAGTCTGGCGCGTAGGTCACGCATCTCTCTCTCCATGGTTGGATCAGGCATCTGCCTACCCCTTCTTCTCGGCATTTCCCTCTCCTCTGGTGGATCGGGTGTTTGCCTGTCCCTTCTTCTCGGAAGCATGGTGAATTCTCCTTTTCTCTGCTACAGAAAGCAAATAAACCATTTTGTTCTCTGATACCAAATTGATGCATGTGCGTAGCCCTCTTAACCCGCAGGTGAGAGGTCCATGCACACAGGATATTTCCTCTTCCACTGGCCTGAAGAGCTCCCGGAAATGGCTCTCTTATTTCCCTTTCGAGAAATCTGCACCCACAAATAACTTCGAGAAATTACCCCCCTTATACTTCAGGAGATCAGACTTCGCACTTTCACGGATCCAGTGGTCAAGCACCTTGTCTCTCAATCTCCGAAACCCGAAAACAGTCAACACTTGACCTTTTCTCTCTCTATTTTGGATTTCTCCTTATCGTGATTTCAGGGGTTGCGATGTCAAGCAACTCGTCCCCTCGACTCCCGAAACCCGATTTTCCAAAACTCCGATGCGCTCGCAAGGTTGACCTTTCAATAGCCCTTCATACCATCGGGACTTCGAACTTCGCGATTTCATGAATCCTGATGCAAATATTTTAGGACTTCACCCCATGAAACCCTAGAATGGTCAACAGAATTGACTCCCTTGTCAATAGTGCGCCACCTGTCCATCCTGTCGATTCCTGTGGCTCACACGATCCTTTCGGCCCTTCGGGACTTCGCGCTTCGTAATTTCGCGAGTCCTGATGCAAATATTTTGGGACTTCAACTCACGAAACCCCGAAATAGAAATCCACGTGTAAATCCAACGGCTCCTGTTGGCTTGAATCTACAACTCTGCCTCTCCTGAGCTTGAACCTTTGGGAATACTTGCTGTAACTCCCCTGCTCCTCCATGAGCTCTGAAGGCTCACGAGACTTCACGAATTCTCCACAGAGAATTCCGACCGTCTGTCTCTTCCCTTCACAAGGCCTTCTCCAACTTTTTACCAAAGTGGTTTTCCCACGGTACTTAGCTGCCTGTGACGCGAACTTGCAATGCCTTCTCACTGTTCCAATGCACAAACTTCCTGTGCTTCCTTCGATGACTTTGAAGGATTTATCCTTCCTGGGCTTTCTCTAACTCTGAGTCTTGAAGAAGACTCCTACACACACTCCTTGCGGCAAATTCCTTAACTACTCCAAGGAATTGGAATCCGTCGACTATGCGCACTCCCTGCAGGAGAAGTCTCTCAATACTTCATTCAGGTTACAAAACCTGAAACTCTACTTAGCCTGTGCACACCTTTCACGACTCCCGTGCCCAACTGCAATTCTGAGGAAATGAGAACGAAAGCTATCTTGTCAGAGATTTCAGAGACAAACCTCTGAACCCTTTGTCAATGCACTCCTTGTGGATAATTCAACCGCACTCCTTGCAGGAACTCTTGCTCAGATAGAGAAACAATTGAAACTCATTCCTTTACCCTTTCCTCTCAGATTTCAAACATTCACCAAGAAATCATTCATACACAGCTTAAAAGCAATTGCATGACAGAAAGAGTAAAACATTCATGAGCATAACATTAAAAAATGCATACACAGAGAATATTTGAACACCAT
>SNQJ01S0048070.1:62330-80740 GCA_010110895.2 Picea sitchensis
AGTTTATCTTGCATATTTTAACACATGAAGCAAGGTCTTGTAAAGTTTATTTTCATGAAGTAGAGGGTGCTTACATAGCATAACAAGTTAGCCTTCTAATTTTAGATCACTCAACCATCCTATTAATAGCCTTCATTGTCCTCTGGCCAATAATTGCTTCACTGGCCACTTCGCATTCATACACCCAATGTGTCTTTGCATTCCGCTGCACCCGCAGTGAAAGCTCTTCCATTCTCGCCCTTACCTCAGCGAGCTCCCGATCCATCTATGGATTTTTCTCCTGCTTGTGTTCTTCCCTGTGACCATGCCCATGGCCTTCAATAGCCATCTTCCTATTCCTGTCTTCCCTCTTGGAAAACCTATTGTTGTCACTCTGCAACTGTGAGTGCTTCCAGCCTTTCCTACAGTCCTCCTGACTGTCTAGTGACTGTTGCACACCTTGCAACAATCATCACAGAGCTTCAACACTCTGTTTTCCTTCTTATTTTGTCTGTAACAAAATCTCGACACTCCCTGCCTCTGTCACCTATAGAAGTCAAATCCTTCTCTAATACCACAATTGATGGTGTGTATCAGAGAATTTTCTTTATCTACTCTGCCTCCCTCTGCCTGCAGTCTACAGATAGAAAGCGGCTCTAATACCACTTTGATGACATGAAAACCCCCTGTCCTCTGGTCGAGATATGCAGATGATCATTCTATTTCCTCCTCGAGCTGAAGCGACTCCCTCAGATCCCTATTGGAACCTCGAATTACACAATCCACAGGTCCTTCATGAAAACCCTCCATGCGCAACTTAACACCAGGCGTGACCCTTACATATCCATATGACCACAATCGGGCCTTAGATAAAATGACTTCTACAACTCGTGATCTTGCGAGTTCGCGAGTCTATGACTCTCGACTCCTCTTTCTCCAAACGCCGATACCCGAGAATGTGATACGGGTATGGCTCCTCCTGGTTAGCAAATTCCACACATAACCACTGGCTAGGACCAAGTGCTTAGGACTACTCGCAACTCACGAGTTCACAAGTTGGAGTGTCGAGCCCTCGTGCTCCTCCTTCACGAATCTACGAGACACGATAAGTCAACAATGGGTTGACTCCTTTCCCAAGTGAAGTATGTCCTCCACCTATCACCCGCTTCCACTTTTCTCTGCACTCTCTGTTTGCACCACCTGTCAA
Source organism: Picea sitchensis (assembly GCA_010110895.2). Lineage (NCBI taxonomy): Eukaryota > Viridiplantae > Streptophyta > Pinopsida > Pinales > Pinaceae > Picea > Picea sitchensis. The sequence continues at coordinate 63,517 of SNQJ01S0048070.1, forward strand.
CCACGCAGTCCCCACCTAACGGAATTGACATGTGTTCACCCAAGCCCTCGGCACTCGAGACTTCATGACTTCTGCAGTTGAAAAGAACCTATTTCAACCCCCGAAACCTTGATATGCGATACCATCTCCTTTTGCAGTCTCCTCGGCTGCACTTATTCTCTGCAAATGGGTAGACCAACAATATCTCCCATGCTATTTTCTTCCTCTGTGACCTCAACTTGCCACCCTACTGCAAAATTTTTCTCTGGAGTCTTACCTTATTGACTGATATGTTGTTCAGTCATCTCCTTTGACAGACTTGCTTCTGCCATTTCGCCTTGTGCTGCTTGAATTCCATCTTTCTCCAGCTGCTCCTCAAACTGGAATTTTCCTTCATCTTCTGCTGCATGCCTCGACATTGGAGTCATCATCAACTATTCAGCTCCCTGGCTGAAATTTCTGAGTGATTCTCCTAAATGATCCTCTGCTAACATCTGCATGACTGTCTTCTCATGGAATTCATCTATTGGCTCTGGATGGTTCAACCAATCCTCCATCATTTCTATATCCATCTCCCATGGAGTGAGCATATTATTTGCATTCTCTTCTTCTGCTGGGGCAGATTTTGACTTCTGCTCCATTTCTTCTTTCTCTTTGACAATCTCTGTTGGCTATCCTTCTTCCTCTGCTGCACCTTCATCCTGTGCATTGGCCTCCACTCGACTGCTTGGTAGGAATACTCTTATCCCTCCAATCATCATAACACTCTTCTAATCTTCCTTCTCTGTCAGCTCCCCTCGCTGATCTGAACTCACCTATGAGTTCATGAGACTTTCCAATAGCCTCAACTTCTCTCCCTTTCCCACTTGGCAATATGTGATTTCCTCTTTTATCCCCTGGCATTCTATGACATCCTCCAGCGATCTCATCTCATTGCCCACCTGGCAACTTGAACTTTAAACACCACCCCCCTCGCAGCATACGAGACTTTCACTTGGTCTCTTTCTATTGCCCACCTAGCAATTTGAAAGTCCATCTCTACCCTTCTAGAAGTTTATGAGATCTTTGCTCGATCTCTCCTCTTCATCATCACTGAGATTTCTCCCAGCTTCTGGTTCATAGGCATGAACCATCTCCTCTTCATCTCTGAGGTGTTCAACATGCCTCAACCATCCTATTAACAACCTTCATTGTCCTCTGGCCAATAATTTATTCACTGGCCACTTCGCTTTCCTCCTCAGAGGCCATTCATACACCCAATGTGTCTTTGCGTTCCACTGCACCCGTAGTGCAAGCTCCTCCATTCTCGCCATTATCTTAGCGAGCTCCAGATCCATCTCTATATTTTTCTCCTTCTTGTGGTCTTCCCTATGACCACGCCCATGGACTTCAGTAGCCATCTTCTTGTTCCTATCTTCCCTCTTAGAAAACCTGTTGCTATCACTTTGCAACCATGAGTGCTTCCAGCCTTTCTTATAGTCCTCCTGCCTGTCTATTGACTGTTGCGCACCTTGCAACAATCATCACAGAGCTTCAACACTCTGTCTTCCTTCTTCTTATGTCTGTAAGCAAATATCGACACTCCCTGCCTCTGTCGCCTACAGAAGTGAAATCCTGCTCTGATACCACAATTGATGGTGCGTATTAGAGTATTTTATTTATCTACTCTGCCTCCCTCTTCCTGCAGTCTACAGACAAAAAGTGGCTCTGATACCACTTTGATGACATGCAGACCCCCTTCCCTCGGGCCAAGATCCACACAGGATCGTTCTAATTCATCCTCGAGCTGAAGTGGCTCCCTCAGATCCCTATCGAAACCTCGAATTACACAATCCACATGTCCTTCGTGAAAACCCGCCTTGTGCAACTTAACACCAGGCCCGAACCTTACGTCTCCATACGACCACAACTGGGACTTAGCGCAAACGCCTTCTGCAACTCGCGATCTCGTGAGTTCGCGAGTCAATGACTCTCAACTCCTCTTTCTTCAAACGTCGATACCCGAGAATGTGATACGAGTATGGCTCATCCTTGTTAGTGCCTTCCACACATAACCACCGTCTAGGGACAAGTTCTTATCACTACTCACAACTCGCGAGTTCGCGAGTTGGAGTGTCGAGCCCTCGTTCTCCTCCTTCTCGAATCTACAAGACGCGATAAGTCAACAATGGGTTGAATACTTTCCTAGGTGACATATGTCCTCCACCTGTCACCCGCTTCCACTTTTCTCTGCTCTCTCTGTTTACGCCACCTATCAACCATGCGGTCCCCACCTAATGGAATTGGCGCGTGTTAGCCCGAGCCCTCGGCACTCGACATTTCATGATTTCTGCAGTTTAAAAGAACCTCTTTCAACCCCCGAAACCGTGATATGCGATACCATGCAGAGGTTCTGATCCAACGGTTGTCCCGCGGCTTAGATCCAATGGTTTTGATCTTATTCCTTGTTCCTCGCAACTAGGAACTTCGCGCAAAACCAAGAATTTGGTCTTCCCTCCAAACTCACGAACCCCCAGTTCACAATATGATCAAATGACTTACGCAAAGCAAGATTAATGGTTCACGTTGATCCTGGATCCTAAGGTAATGGGTTTCACCGGCCTCTAACTGCCTTGTAGCTCCCTTTGATACTACGGTCCTCGCGACTTTGCGAATTCTCCACAGAGAATTCTGACCGTCCACCTCTGCTTCTCAAGGACTTTTGGCCAATAACTTGCCGCCCTCCTTCTGCAGTTATGAGGTTTAAACCTCACGCACCTTTTCTGGATCCGACGGCTCACGACAACGCGACACTTCTCCCCGAAGTGTCTCTACCGTCCATTTCAGCTTCTCTCCTGTGAAACCTCCCAAAGGTTAAACTCCATGTGCCTTCCTCCAAATATGATGGATGTCGTTCCTCGGTGCTCGATCTGACGGCCCAGATCTCTTTCTCTTCCTTGTGCACTTCCTTGCGTGCGTCTAGACGTAGACTCCGATGGTCCAAATCTCCCCTCTTCAGCTGATCTAATGGCAGCTGTAGCTCCTCCTTCAACACGTGCTTCTTCCTTACCCTTGGAATATTTTCAATGTTTCAAAGGCCTTAACCTTTGCTTCCTGCTGTCAATCTTGAAATCTTGGCTCTCACCTGTATTCTAAGAGGCGTTCCTCCTCCTGAGCTTCTCAAACTCTGAACCCTCCAAAGGGTTTTCTTGACCTCTACACTCCTTGCAAGTTCCTTGCACACAATTGTGTTATCTCTTCTAAGCTTTATTTCCCTAAACCTCTAGGGAACTCGCCCTTTTGTATCCTCAAAGGGAAATATGGTGTCCTTTTGACGACCTTATTCTCAAGCCCTCCTTGTTGAGCTTAACAGTGTATTCAATAACTCTGTAAGTGTCTCTCTTTGTGCCTTCCTCTACACAGTTCTTCCTTCAAGGTGTTCAACAACCTTGAGGCCTCTTCCTTGAGTCAATGACTTCCTCTGGTGTGCCCTCCTGGCATGTCTTTGTCTAAATTCCGCAGAATTCAGAAGCGCACTCTATGCACTGGCTTATAGAACCTGCAGTGTTCTGTCATGCAACCTCTTGCATGAAGCCACAAAGAACCAGACCTGGAATCAAAGAAGCCTGAATAGATAGTGAAAGCTATCTATCCTTGCGAATACACATCTAACATACATCTACAACATGTCATAAACACATAAAGACATTCATCAACAAACATAGAATAGCATGCAGGAAAAAATGTTATGTTTGTATTAATCAAGAATGTCTGATTATAATGTGTTCGAGCCCTGACTGCAATAGAGTCTTGGCTCCCTCTCTTTTTCTCTATCTTTAGTTCTTTTTTCTTCTCTTTTTTCTCTACCGACAAACTCCTACATCTACAAAGGAACTTTTTTTACAAAAGAGGGATCCTCGAGCACTTCCCTTCATCCTCACCAACTCTCATTAATTACAATGAATTACATTGAATGGGCCATCTAATCCAAATTCTATCTAGATCCCCATCAACATGTTAGTCATTAAAGACGACACAAACTACAACATTCTCAAAGGCACAACTTGGCTCTACCAGCCTTACAAACATTTAATACATTAAATTCAAATTTGAAAAATGAGAGGGATGCGCCTCTCTCCTTCCATTGAATGCGCTCTTGATGTGCTGGCTAGCTGGTGCGTAGCTGGATTGGAGCGATGCTCCTACATCATACTCCTCTGCTGTGAAAAATTCATGAGCTCCTTCTCATGAGCTTCCCAACATGGTTGTTGAAATCCACCTGGATCCCAAACAGTTCTTTGGAGCTGTCCATACGCTCCATCACTTCACTGATGTTGTTGCTCTTGCTTCCCTGCTGCTATGGCAGGTTCTCCTCTGCTTAGATTCCCTTTGCTGACCACTTCTGTTGATCTGATCATCAGCCTTCTGATCTCCTCAATTATCTTGTCCAACTGCTCCCATGGCTGGCTCTCCTTTTGCAGTCTCCTTGGGTGCACTTCTTCTCTGCAAATGGGTAGACTAACTAGATCTCCCATGCTATTTTCTTCCTCTGTGGCCTCAAATTGCCACCCTACTGCAAAATTTTTCTCTGCAGTCTTACCTTCTTGACTGATTTGTTGTTCATTCATCTCCTCTAACAGAATTTCTTCTGCCATTTCGCCTTGTGCTAGTTGAATTCCATCTTTCTCCAGCTGCTCCTCAGACTGGAATTTTCCTTCATCTGCTTCTGCATGCCTCAACATTGCAGTCATCATCAACTGTTCAACTCCCTGGCTGAAATTTCAGAGCGATTCCCCGGAATGCTCCTCTTCTAAAATCTGCATGACTGTCTTCTTATGGAAGTCATCTATTGGCTCTGGATGGTTCAACCAATCCTCCATCATTTCTAGCTCCATCTCCCATGGAGTGAGCATCTTATCTGCACGCTCTTCTTCTGCTGGGGCAGATTTTGACTTCTGCTCCATTTCTTCTTTCTCTTTGGTAGTCTCTGTTGACTGTCCTTCTTCCTCTACTGCACCTTCATCCTATGCATTGGCCTCCACTCGGCTGCTTGGTAGGAATACTCTTATCCCTCCAATCATCAAAACTCTCTTCTGATCTTCCTTCTCTGTCAGCTCCGCTCACTGATCCAAACTCACCTCTGAGTTCATGAGACTTTTCGATAGTCTCAACTGCTCTCCCTTGCCCACCTGGCAATATGGGATTTCCCCTCTTCTCTCCTGGCAGTCTATGAGATCCTCCAACAATCTCATCTCATTGCCCACCTGGCAACTTGAACTTTCAGCACCGCCCTCCATGCAACATACGAGACCTTCACTTGATCTCTTTCTATTGCCCACCTGGAAATTTGAAAGTCCATCTCTTCCCTCCTGGCGTTTATGAGATCTCTACTCAATCTCTCCTCTTCATCATCACTGAGATTTCTCCCAGCTTCTGGTCCATAGGCATGAGCCATCTCCTCTTCATCTTTGAGGCGTTCAACATGCCTCAATGATCCTATTAACAACCTTTGTTGTCCTCTGGCCAATAATTGCTTCACTGGCCACTTCGCTTTCCTCCTCAGAGGCCATTCATACACCCAATGTGTCTTTGCATTCCACTGNCTCTCCCTTATCTCAACGAGCTCCAGATCCATCTCTATTTTTCTCTCTTGCTTAGGGTCTTCCGTGTGACCATGCCCATGGCCTTCAGTAGCCATCTTCCTGTTCTTGTCTGCCCTCTTGGAAAACCTATTGTTGTCACTTTGTAACCGTGAGTGCTTCTAGCCTTTCCTACAGTCCTCCTGACTGTCTATTGACTATTGCGCTCCTTGCAACAATCATCACAGATATTCAACCCTCTGTCTTACTTCTTCTTTTGTCTGTAAGCAAATCTCGACACTCCCTGCCTCTGTCGCCTACATAAGTCAAATCCTGCTCTAATACCACAATTGATGGTGTGTATCAGAGTATTTTATTTATCTACTTTGCCTCCCTCTGCCTGCAGTCTATAGACATAAAGTGGCTCTGATACCACTTTGATGACACGCAGACCCCCTGCCCTCGGGCCGAGATTCGCACAGGATTGTTCTAATTCCTCCTTGTGCTGAAGTAGCTCCCTCAGATCCCTATGGGAACCTTGAATTACAAAATCCACAGGTCCTTCGTGAAAACCCGCCATGCACAGCTTAACACCAGGCATGAGCCTTATGTCTCCATACGACCACAACCAGGTCTTAGCGCAAACACCTTCTACAACTCGCGATCTCGCGAGTTCGCGAGTCGATGACTCTTGACTCCTCTTTCTCCAAATGTCAATACGTGAGAATGCGATACGGGTATGGCTCCTCCTTGTTAGCGCCTTCCACACATAACCACTGGCTAGGGCCAAGTGCTTAGCACTACTCGCAACTCGCGAGTTCGCGAGTTGGAGTGTCAAGCCCTCATGCTCCTCCTTCACGAATCTACGAGATGCAATCAGTCAACAATGGGTTGAGTCCTTTCCTAGGCGACGTATGTCCTCCACCTATCACCTGCTTCCACTTTTCTCTACGCTCTCTGTTTGCGCCAGTTGTCAACCACGCGGTCCCCACCTAACGGACTTGAGGCGTGTTCGCCCGAGCCCTTGGAACTCGACAATTTGTGACTTCTGTAGTCTAAAAGAACCTCTTTCAACCCCCGAAACATTGATACACGATACCATGAGGAGGTTCTTATCCAACAGTTGTCTCGTGGCTTGGATCCAACGGTCTGGATCTTCTTCCCTGTTCCTTGCAACTCGGAACTTCGCACAAAACTAAGAATTTGGTCTGCCCTCCAAACTCACGAACCCCGAGTTCGTGATATGATCCAATGGCTTACCCAAAGCACGATCAACGGTTCACGTTGATCTTGGATCCTAAGGTGATGGGTTTCACCGGCCTCTAACCGCCTTGTAGCTCCCTTTGATCCTACGGTCCTCGCGACTTTGTGAATTCTCCACAGAGAATTCTGACCGTTCGCCTCTACTTCTCAAGGACTTCTGTCCAATAACTTGGCGCCTCCTTCTGCAGTTACGAGGTTTAAACCTCACGCACCTTTTCTGGATCCGACGGCTCACGACAACTCGACACTTCTCCCCGAAGTGTCTCCACCATCTATTTTAGCTGCTCTCCTATGCGACCTCCCAGAGGTTAAACTCCATGCACCTTCCACCGGATCTGATGGATGTCGGTCGTCGGTGCTTGATATGACAACCTAGATCTCTTTCTCTTCCTTGTGTGCTTCCCTACATGCGTCTGGACGTAGACTCTGACGGTCCAGATCTTACCTCTCCAGCTGATCTAATGGTAGCTCTAGCTCCTCCTTGAGCATGTGCTTCTTCCTTACCATTGGAAGATTTTCAAAGTTTCAAAGCCCTTAACCTTTGCTTCCTGCTGCGAAGCCTGAAATCTTGGCTCCCGCCTGTATTCTAAGAAGCATTCCTCCTCTTGAGCTTCTCAAATTCCGAACCCTCCAAAGGGTTTTCTTGACCTCTACACTCCTTGCAGGGTCTTTGCATGCAATTGTGCTATCTCTTCTGAGCTTTATTTCCCCGAACCTCTAGGGAACTTGCCCTTCTGTATCCTCAAAGGGAAATATGGTGTCCTCTTGACGACCTTCTGCTCAAGCCCTCCTTGTTGAGCTTAACAGAGTATTCAATAACTCTGTAAGTTTATGTCCTTGACACTTCTCTTATCTCAGAACTCGAAAGAGAGTTTTTCTTGGTGCACTCCTTGCACTCGCTCGATGCCCTCCTGGCAGAGCTTCCACAGAATCTTCAGTGACTCTATCTTCTCACTGAACTCGAAAGAGAGTTCCTTCTATGCAATCTATGCACTTGCTCAATGCCCTCCTGGCAGAGCTTCCACAGAACCCTCTGTGATTCTGTTTTCTCTGTGTCTTCCTCTGCACAGTTCTTCCTTCAAGGTGTTCAACAACCTTGAGGCCTCCTTCTTGAGTCAATGACTTCCTCTGGTGCACTCTCCTGGCACGTCTTTGTCTAAATTCCGTAGAATTCAGAAGCACACTCTATGCACTGGCTTACAGAACCCACAGTGTTCTGTCATGCAACCTGTTGCATGAAGCCACAAAGAACCAGACCTGGAATCAAAGAACCCTGAACAGATAGTGAAATCTATCTATCCCCGCGAATACACATCTAACATACATCTACAACATGTCATAAACACATAAAGACATTCATCAACAAACACAGAATAACATGCAGAAAAAACTGCTATGTTTGTATTTATCAAGAATGCATGATCACAATGTGTTCGAGCCCGGACTACAACAGAGTCTTGGCTCCCTCTCTTTTTCTCTATCTTTTGTTCTCTGTTCTTCTCTTTTTTCTCTACCGACTAACTCCTACATCTACAAAGGATATTTTTTTACAAAAGCGGGCTCCTCGAGCGCTTCCCTCCATCCTCACCAACTCTCATTAATTACAATGAATTACATTGAATGGATCATCTAATCTGAATTGGATCTAGATCCCCATCAACATGTCAGCCATTAAAGGCGACACAAACTATAACATGCTCAAAGGCACGGCTTGGCTCTACCAGGCTTACAAACATTTAATACATTAAATTGAAATTTGAAAAATGAGAGGGTTGCGCCTCTCTCCTTCCATTGAATGTGCTCTTGATGTGTTGGCTAGCTGGCGCGTAGCTGGCTTGGAGCGATGCTCCTGCATCAATGAAGCCAGATATTAGGCACCGTTGGTGTTGCCCGTACTATACCTATCTCATGTGTTTTGCATGTTTTCTGTTGCATGTCAAATTGAGTAAGTGTTGAACAATGTTAACTAATGTCTAAGTATACAATTGAGTTGCATAGAGTAAGGATGTGACTCGTCTGTAGCCTAGAACATAGTATGGGTATGTTGTAGGTGAAGAGGCGTAGTCCGAGTGAAGTATCCTTGGTTGAACCAAGCTCCCAAGGGAGAACCACTGCGGTGCCACACGTCCATGAGATGCCAAGGTTGGACTTGGGCATGACTCTTAAGGGTGTGACAACACCTAAAAGTATTTTCAATTGGCTAAAACCTCATCTTTCTCACACCTAAATAAATAAATTAAGACCCAAAACCCAAAGACATTTGTCAAAGTGAAAATCCACCCCTCAACAACTAATGAATTAATTTATTTATCCTATTCCAATTACAAATGTTTATCCTAATCTAATTATAAATTCAAAACGCTAAACAACTAGATGATCAATTATTAACGTAGTGATCTAAACGTTCTACGAAATGACTTTTTTTCAATGATTTTTTTTGGGGATATTTTCCTGAAATCCGGCAAGAAATTGTTAAATCTGCAGTTTTGAGTGATTATTTTTGTATAATTCGAATGTTCTAAGGACTTTTTAGCATGTTGAATCCATTTCTACATTCAGAAATAGATTTTAAACAACACAAACAAACAAAAACATTCCATTGCCATTATTAACTTTATTACTGAACCCTGCACTAACCTGAACCATAATCAACCATAATCAAGTTAAAAGTCGACATTCCTTTGGTTTGACATAGATTCGCATGGCAATTTTAAAAAGGTAAAAACATGATGTAATTGATCATCGCACTAAATGGTCGAGTCGATATCCCGTAAAGAGCGCGAGGTCATTGATTTGATACGCATTCACATTAACCTCACAAAACAAGAAACGGAGGGTGACTTTATTGTCTTCATGTGTCTTCAATATTTTACTTGTTACTGAATCAGCTCTGTAATATACTAAACTAGCAACTTAGCTTGTGGCTGATGAACGCATATAGGTGATAAAAACTTGTAGTAAAATGTTTAATTAAATGGTGTTACAATTTATTGGTTGCCAACTCTTTGGATAAATTTGATATAAAAAAATTTGGACCATTTCTTTATTTGTGCGTGTCATCCTTGGGCAGATCCATGCTAATCTTCTCTGTATCCTTCTAATTCTATAGAATGTTTCTGAAAAGACTTTTTTTTATTTTATTTAAAATATACTTATACATATAAACAAGATTGATTAATGATTAATTTAAATATAAATACTAATTCAAATTAAGTGCTTTAATGATGAAAGAACAGAGAATATTCCTGAGAGATATGAATACTAATCCGAATCAAGTGCTTCAATGATTAACGGACAGAGAATATTCCTCATAGATCTGGAGGTTTTCAATAAAGGCACGCCTATATAAACATAATGATTTTTTTCAAGGTAAAATTTATCATACCTTTTGATTTTTTAAGGTAAAATTTATCATATTTTAATAGTTAATTAGGAGTAACAGGATGACATCTGATTTTTATGGTTTTGGTTAAATTTTTTATGGGAATTTGAAAATGTAAATTTGGACAAAATCACTATTGTTTAAATTGTATTTCTGAATACATAAATGAATTCAGATTGGAAAATTATACAAACTTAGTCACTAAAATCTACAAATATAACCATTCATCAGTAAAATCAAACTAAAAAACCACTAAAAAGGAAATTTTTATGGGATCTACGTTTTAGACTAATGCAATTTTTATGCGATATGACCATCCAACATGTGGATGTGGATGGTTTACCGTGATGATCTATTCCATCTGACAAGCCTTAAATAATACAAATCAAACTGCAATATTCAATCTGAAACGCAAACTGCAATATTCAATTTGCAGAAACGTAAATGTCCGGCAAGGTGATTTTCAAATCCATCTTCTATAACAAGACCTACCTCAAAATCCAGCTATTCGTGGCTCTGAATATCATAGGTTCGGATTGCTTTCATAACTAGTATTACAAATGAATTTTCTTGAATCTACCCACTCTTTCATAACCAGTATTACAAAAGAATATTCTTGAATATTGCTTTCATAACCAATTGATACAGAAATCCTTCGTTCCCCAAATTGGAAAAAGAGAACCAACCTTCTCTATTGCACATACAATCTACAACTGTTGTTTATGTCTACATAGATATAGATCACAAATGTTGTGTTCAGCAGTAGCAGGAACACACTCAATCATGAAAACAAATCTTAACATACAAATGTTGTTTATGTCTACATATATATAGATCACAATTGTTGAGTTCAGCAGCAGCAGGAACACAATCAATGATGAAAACAAATCATAACATACAATATAGAGGAGAAATCAAAGACGCATCTGCTTACTTACAAGGAATCACAAACTGTGCGCGTAAAGGACAGCACATTTTTCCCGTTGTCATAAAGTATATGGTAGTTCTGCTGTTGAAAATTACCAAATATGGACATCCCACTACTCGGTAGCATTGCCAGGCAGATAATGCCACTGCTATCAACATATATGTAGTTCTGTTTGGCCAAATTGTAATTTGCTCCTTTGAAGTGGAAAGTTATAGTGGGAAATGTAGGAGTTGAATGGCCAGATTTTGCGTTATAACAGAGGTCCAGTCCAATGGTAGAGCCATCGGCCTGTGGGAGACTAATCGATGAGATCAAGGCTTTCTTCAGAGAATCATACCCCGCCTGTTCCAGATACGTGATAGTTGTTCCAGAGTCGATGATAAGTCCGCCAGTGCCATCGGATTGAAGATCAAATGTACCTTTAGGGATACTCAATAGTTTACCACCAACGCTAATTCCTTCCAAAGAGAGATAATAGAAAGTTGGCTGGGAGCTGCTTTGTATAAGAGGAGTCGAGCCGATAGTCTTGCCACTCAAGCTAGCAGTCTCACCTAGAAACAAAGCGCTAGTTTTGGAAGAAGGATCAGTAACAGACATGAGACAGTAAGAAAACTTATTACCCACCGAATTGCCAAGCTGTGAGATGAAGGATAATGGGCCGCGTCCGAAGCCTACTAGTCCACCTCCTTGGCTGAAGCCACTTCCTTCATTATCCTGGCCACAACCAAACGCAATATGGGGAACTGACTGAGAAGAAAGGGTAAAGGTCTCGTATGAAAGTATCCCCATGGTGGAGGAGTAATCACCATAAGTATACAAGTATTCGCACCTTGCACTAGTGCAAGCAGAGGCCGGAAGAGCCAGGCACATGGAGCTTTTGCAGGGGACCGTACTGTAAGAGGAAGACAGGGAAGGATCATAGATTGGAGTCGACTGTTTATAACAATCACTGCAGGGCATGCACTGTGTCCATGTTAGGTCACTGCCGGTGTCCAGAATTGCAGAATACGATAAAGATGGCTTACCAATAGCCAACTTCATGAGAAATTCCCCATTTCCTGCACTTACTGGAGCCTGGACATCCTTCATTTCAGCAGCGAATTTCTCATTTTTTGAAACTACAGACATTTGCAGTTTTTCTAGTCTGTCTTGACTGCGTTCGATTGCTCGTTTTAAGCGCTCAATGGACGTAATATTGCCTGGAGAGAAAGGAGAGAGCAGTGAATCTCTATGCATGAGATCTATTCTCAATCCCCCAATGAGTTCGTGAGGCAGTCTTACACCAACAAGTTCATTCACTGAAAACTTGTTTCCATTCCTGCATTGCATCAAACGAAAAACGGAAAGCAATATCAAAGGAATAAGATGATATTTGCACACAGCAAGACATCTAGCTGACTTTCCTGCCATATCTCGTGTACTACTTCCTACAGATATTTCCTGGAAGGACAGGTGGAAGACCAGAAAAAAGAATGAGGGAGTAAGTTTATGTAAACTTCAGGGAATGCATTGTCTTTATTGACGATAAGTTCCGTTAACTTATCGTAGCTCTACCTGCCATGTCGCATATTAGAGGGCGTTGCTGATACCTTATAAGTAGATCAGATAGTTTCTTATTTTTATTCCAGTAACGCACTACTGAGACGATTTGCTTGTAGTTGAAACAAAACGATCGTATCAATACACATGCGGCCCAAGAAGAAAGGAACTGCACGCCAACTAATGATTGCGGCGACGGCTTACTTTCAAGTTGGTAAAGTTTCACATGTAGGGCACGCATTGAAGATCCATTTTTCCTACCTTCTTGTTGCCTGGTCAATTCTATCTTGCTTTCCTTTACGCAAAGTTTTCATTAGAGATTTCCTTTACGCGAAAAATTGATGAGACATTTCCTTCATCGAAATTTCGCATTAGGGCAACGTCCTTATAAGTACTATTATTAGTAGTACTCCGTACTTTGTAATCCCTAAGTGCGAATGATGAGAACTCAGAAAGTGAACAGATAAAGTGCAGCGAACATGCACTATGGCGTAAAGCAGAGTGTTTCTAATAAGTATGTTTCACTGAAAATCTGGGTTTGTTAGGTGCGGTAGCGACAGCTAAGAATCCATGGATGGAGGATTCAACCGACATGGGGTCACTTACACGATCCAGCTTCTCTTATATCTATGAAACGGTGAGAGACTTTGTTGGGTGGGCCTATGTACGATCCTGTCCAGAGGAATCTCTGCAAGGAGACTCTCTTTGCATAACTGTAAGCAGTACTCTAAAGGCAGTCAATATCAAGCTTAAGCCAATATCGAGCCTGAGCTTGATACATAGTATTCAATGTTGTAGGTGGATTATAGGTGGTTTCATCTAAAATCAATTCAGATTGGGGTTTATAATCCAATTTTTTCTGGTTATATTTTAGGGGATATTTGTTTTAAATTTGACAAGAAATTGTTAAATCCACAGATTTGAGTGATTATTTTTGTATAATTTTAGTGTTCCAGTAGTTTTATAGCATGCTGAATCCATTTCTATATTCAAAAATGAATTTTAAACAACAAAAAATAGTAATTTCCTACAAATTTATGTAGCCTGAAAAAAACCATTTTATAGAATAGTTAAACAATACAGGGCTAATTGCAAATTAATCACTATTTCATTTGAAAATTAAAGTTATATTTCACGTGCTAATTGCAAATTGATCACTATCTCATTTGAAAATTGAGATTATATTTCAATGTGAAGGAAGTTTAAAAATTGAGGTTATATTTCAATGTGAAGGAAATTTAAAAATTAAGGTTATATTTCAATGTCATATCTAATTGAAAATTGAAGTTATATTTCAATGTGAGGGGATATTTCAATGTCATATCTAATTTGAAAATTGAAGTTATATTTAAATGTGAAGGGAATTTGAAAATTGAGGTTATATTTCAATGTGAAGGGTTATGGTTATTGTTGATTTAGATTAATAAGTTAAAATAAAAAAAATTATATTTTTAATTTGAAAAGAAAAAAAAAATTAATAAAAATTAATATATATTTTTATATTAATAAGTATCATTATATTGAGAATAATGTTAAATTGTAAATAGAAGGAAATATGTAAAAAGAAGTCTCAAAAATTTATTTGGAGACGGCAGCTAGCAGGATTCGACTCACGGGAATACAATTCCCCTTGTAAAAAAAATAAAAAATGTTAAATTATATATATTGAAANAAAAAAATAAAAAATGTTAAATTATATATATTGAAAATAACCTTAAATCATATTATCATTTTTTAAAATATATAAACTTAATTTTTATAATATAAATAATCATTAAAAATTAAATATATTGAGAATAATGTTAATTATACATATTCACAATAATCTTAAATCATATTATCATTTTTTTAAAATTATTTAAAAATATATACACTTAATTTTTATAATACAAACAATCATTAAAAATTAATATTTACTATAAGCAAAACAATCATTAAAAATTGAAACATAACATTTAAATTTGAACAAATTGAATGTATGAATCATAATTTGAAAAGCTATTGCATATACTTGTGTATTTTATTGTTCCTAATTGTTATATGAAAAAAATCGAAGCAAATGATGTGCATAATCTATTCATGGAATTATTGAACAAATATATACTCGTGCAAGGTTCTAATAAAAGGTTAAATAATTCTGGGTGATTTTAGATATTTAAAAAAAAAAATTTAATCAATGAATTTGTAAGTTAAAATATATTGTTGTATTTTAAATTTGTAAATAATATATAGATGTATTTTAAATTTTTAAATTTTCTAAAATTAATGTTTAGGTATTTGATTTATTTGAATTTGTGATCTTTTAAAAGAAAATATATGTTCTTAACCATTAACCTCATTTATGCTCATTTATGGTGTATTATAGATATTGAGTTGAAATATATTATTGCATTATAAATTCATTAATATAGTTAACTATGAACATACTTCTTTGTGTAGAGTTTTTTGATATGATAAGTTTTGAGACCTCTCCTACAATACTTTATAATTAATTGTTATTGAATTATAAAACTTGTATTAAGAGTTGATTTGTATGATATAATAATTTGATATTTTTGTATTTTAATTTTTGGTTTTAAACAATTTGGATTTTTTTTTTTAAACAATATCATTTTTTTTAATCACTCAAACATGAACACAAAGCAACAACATTAACACTATTTGAATCCACTAGTAAAGAAAAAATACAAATAAAATATAAAAAAATGGTTAAATTAACTTTGACTCTTTTAAAGAGTAACTAAGTTAATTTTGATTTCATTAATGGGTTTATCATAAAAAGTTTACAGGTCCATGTTATTGGGTACTCTGAGGTATTTACTCACAATATTGTCTTGTGATAATGTGTATTTAAAGGTTTAATGAAATCCATTGAAAAGAGCTTTAGATATCTACTTGAATGTTAGTTGTTTTAGTAAAAGTTTTTAAGGTAATTTTTTTTTTGTGATTGTTTGCTTTTCTTTTTTAGTTAGGTTAGGTTTTACAAAATTATTATGAAATGAAAAAAATAATTGGATATAATCTTCATCATTATTTGTGTTTTATTGAATGAATCTTAGCTTAGATTCATCTCAACCATCAATCTATTAAATCACACATTATTTCATATTAAAGTTGATTTATCTATACTTTAAAATATATATTCAAATTCTATATGGTTAAACTTGTTCTCTCCATTAAAATTTGAAGTAGTCTCTCCCATAATATTATACTCATAAATAAATAGTTACCCATTTACAACAACAACAATCTTTTAACTTGGAGAGATTATTCAAGGTATTTTTACAATGAATTTGAATATGGTGTTACAACTTTTATTTATAGTCATTGTGAATAACTAGGTCAAATTTGATGTTTTTTAAAAGTGGTATCTTATTTTTCCAACAAAATATAAGGTATATGTTTTAGTTCTTGCAGGTATTGTGTGTCTTAACGATGGAATTTCATGCAGGTGTTTCGTTCCAAAAACTTGTATACTTGTAGAGAACCCATTTTTCTTGTGCGGCCTATTTTTTTGGAAATTTTAATATTAATTTTATATATTTTTTTAAATTATGAAAGTCAAGATATGCTTGAAATTGCAATGTCTTTTGTTAGTGCAGGCTAAAAGGTTCTTAAAATGATCAAAACAATTATTTTTTAAATAGTAGGTATCAGTCTCATCTTGTGCAACATATAACTCATTTGAGAAATGATTAAGCTGAGAAAGTGTTATAGTAGAAATAAGAGAGGTATGTATTCTAGGATTTCGATACATGGGAAGAGAAAAATAGATTAAAAATAGTAAAAAAAAATAATTTAAAAAAAAAATCTATATTTGAAATTTGCATAGCCGACTCGATCTATGTCGATAATTTCATTAACAACTAAATTGTTTAGCCTATAGAAAAATAACATCAAAGACAAAGATATAGAGGGGTATTCACAAAAATGGAGGTTTTTATGAATTTGTAGAATGAACCACTAGGTTTTTCATTCCGAACCTAAGTTTGAGCCAACCAAGTCAACATACACCTTATCAATTCCACCAAAAAAATTTGAATTCAAATAAGTGCGCACACACTCTAGGAGTGTGCATGTGCTCTAAGAGCGTCCTCACGCCTTAGAGCATGCATGCACTCCAAGAAAGCGTGCACACTCCTAAAAATCATTTCCTTCCTTCTATATCTTTGTCCTCCCTCTCCTACATCTAACCCCCCTATCTATCTCAGTCTCTCTCCCTTTCTACCTCCTTGTGTGTCTCCCTCTCTCTCCCTCACAATCCTATACATGGTAAGACCTAGACATGACAAGATTTAGACATCGCAAGGCATGGAAAAACCTAGAGCTAGACCTTACCTTGATATGCNACTCCAAGAAAGCGTGCACACTCCTAAAAATCATTTCCTTCCTTCTATATCTTTGTCCTCCCTCTCCTACATCTAACCCCCCTATCTATCTCAGTCTCTCTCCCTTTCTACCTCCTTGTGTGTCTCCCTCTCTCTCCCTCACACTCCTATACATGGTAAGACCTAGACATGACAAGATTTAGACATCACAAGGCATGGAAAAACCTAGAGCTAGACCTTACCTTGA